>CALNHX010002930.1:0-163541 GCA_940337035.1 Agriotes lineatus | reverse complement strand
ACGAGGCCAAGTTTGGGAAAAGAAAATTCAACAGAGGTAGGCGAATTGAGGGTCAGTGGGTCTTTGGGGGATTCGAACGCGGCAGTAAGCGGGTATTTCTGGTACCGGTTCCACAGAGAGATGCTGATACCCTCCTAGAGGTTATTAAAGAGTGGATCCTGCCTGGCACTACTATAGTGTCTGATTGCTGGAAAGCATTTAACACGTTGGGTCAGGAAGGTTTCACTCATCTCCGTGTGAATCATTCCCTGGAATACGTGAATACTGACGACTGACTGTTCGAGGTGGAATCCCCCGTTATGGCCGATCTGCTCCTCATTTTGTCGGTTATCTGGCGGAATTTCTTTTCAAACGAACCTTTGAAGAAGAGGTGGTTCACCACTTCTTCAAAGAAGCGGCCTCACTGTATCCACCGGAATATCCATAACATTTCTTCTTTATAAAAACGGCCCTTTTCAGGGCCAACAATTTCATTACGAAAAAGAATTTCCAGCAGACGTAGCTAGTAACGCTGTTGCCTTCTGCGTCTTTTTATCGTATTATTATTGGTTTATATCATCTTTGCGTAGATACTAAGCTAACAAGGGGAGCGGTTGGTAAGGGGGCGGCTGTCAAGGGGCGGCTGTCGAGAGGGTGATCCTCTGGTGACGCGATCCTCTGGTGACACGATCCTCTGGTTAGGTTAGGTTAGGTTGTGCACGTCGGAGGTATTACTAGCCACTGCCTTTTTTTGATAAATAATTATATGGGTAATCTTGTATTGTAGGACGCCACCGATGAACTACTGTTCCTAGAGTCAGTAATTTTGGAGGGAGGCGCGAACAGCTGATCGTTTAGATTAAAAGTACCCTAAAACGTTGCCAGAGCTTTATTGTTTGGCTTCAACAGCGTTTGGCGCCAAATTATTTTTAGTTTGCTTTTAATCGTGAAAAATCGTTAAACAAACGACATATCTACCTAACAGCCTTCACACCGATTTGTGGAAAAACGGTAAGTTTTTCGTGTCTTCCGACATCAGAAATAGATTTCTGAGGTCCAAAAACATAAATTTACATGTTTTGAAAAAAGTGATTTGTTAGCGCTTCGGGTCTTTGTAAACTGTTACCATTAAATTAAACTGTGTTCTTATTTATTGCGGAGATTTTCAAAGATTTTCAAAAGTAGTGAGGTGGTAAAATTTCTTAAAGTAATGGCCGAAGATGAAAATCACAGGAAAACGCTCGACAAAGATCACTGCCATATTTCTGACAATTTTTATATAATTTTAGGCTAGATGTTCCAATAGAATGTTGAAAATTGTATGAGGCTGTTGCTGACTTCACTTTGTGAAACACTAAATTGTAATCTATACCTGATAGATGTATTTTGCCAAAAAATGTATGGCTGTGATGAACTGTAAAGTTTCAAAAATAAAAAAAATACTGAAATAGTTTAATATAATTCAATCTATCTCACAACTGATGCAATTTTTGTCACTCTTAGGTCCATATGCGATGATCATTCCAAATATAGATCCTTTGCTGTTTCTCTACTTAACGTATACCTACAGTTTTCTAAAGTTGTCTGATAGAATAAATAAGGATCACTTTTGTTCCTCAAATAGGTACCTGTTTATGTTGGACCTCTTTCTAGAAATATATACCATTTAAATATAAAATATATATCTATAAAGGAACTTTTCTCGAAAATTGAAGTTTTGAAACAAAAAATTCTGAAAATATGAAAGGAAAAAATAATTAAGTTTCTAAAGTGTTTGCCTTGTATACGTTGAGTCTAAAATATGCCCTTTGTCGTTAAGGAGTCAACCTGAGCTATGTGCAAAATATTATTTTCATTTAACTAAGTTAAGTTCAGACAACCCTGTATATGTCAAAAATCTTTGAAAAAGTTGTTGCAACACAACTAAAAGTTCACTTACACAGTAATAGCATTTTACCTGATATGCAATCCGGTTTTAGATCAGGTTACAGTTGTTGCACATCGTTACTTAAAGTAGCTGATGATGTGTTTGAGTCTACTGATAGGGGTCAACTCACACTGTTAGTGCTTTTGGATTATTCTAAGGCCTTTGATACTTTAAGCCATAAAATTCTTCTCGCTATATTGCATTTTACTGGTTTAAGTGATAGTTCAATTGCACTACTCGCTAATTACTTGAAGAATCGCAAACAAGCAGTGAGATACGCAGGACAGGTTTCTAGCTTTCGTGATGTAATTGCTGGAGTACCACAGGGTTCCATCCTTGGCCCTTTGTTGTACATTATTTATACATCTAATCTTCCTTCTGTTCTACAATCATGCTCATATCATCTTTATGCCGATGATACGCAGATATATCATTCATTTAATCTTAGCAATGTACATCTAGCCTGTGAACTTGTAAATAAAGACCTTGAAGCTATATTTCATATCTCTGCGGAACATTGTCTACAAATAAATGCTTCCAAATCTGCTGTCATATTATTAGGAAGGCGTAGTGACATTGCTCGAGTATTTGCAGAAATTAATATCAAAATTCAGAAGAATCGCCTGCCCCTATCTAAAACTGTAAAAAGTTTAGGCATTCTTGTAGATCAGGAATTTCGGTTTGATCGTCATGTGTCAAAATGCATCCAGGCAGCTTAAGCAAGTTTGAAACTCATTTTTCAAAATAGGCATTTGTTTAGCCAAAAGTTAAAGGTTAATTTGTGTGAAACTCTTGTATTGTCGAAATTTAACTATTGCGATGTACTTTATGGTCCTTGTTTGTACTTTGTTGATTCCGCAAAGATCCAAACTTTACAAAATGCATGTTTGCGATTAATTTTTGGTGTCAGAAAATACGAACGTATTTCATACAAATTAAAAGAGGTTAATTGGCTAAATATGAGCCAACGTAGGATATTTCATGCGACGTGTTTGTACCACAGGATTATTTTAAGTTGTCCGCCTTATTTATACAACAAACTAAGCTTCCGTACAGACGTTCATAATTTAAATCTACGTCATAAGGGGCTTTTAACACCTCCTATTCGCTCCACAGAAATGTTTAAGAGGTCGTTCTCTTTTAATATTGTAAGCATTTATAATACACTTCCTTATGATTTAAAATCTTTATCGTCGAAAATATTTAAAACACGTTTAAGGAATTTATTATTATCTGGCAATCTTTCATTTACAGCTCATTTCTAATTTTTAATTTGTAATTTTAGTTATTTACTCACTGTTAATAATAATTCTTACTATTATAATAATTGCAGTAACCTCTGCACCTGGAGAGTTCATCTGGCTCGTCAACAGTACCATACTGGCTCAATTTTTCTTTATTTATGTAATTAATAGGCACAGGGTTGGGTGGAAGAGCAACATCATCTGCCTTGCGATCCATGCTGAACTCCGCCCTGTTGCTGCATATTTACTGTAGATATGATATTTTATTGTAAATAGTTCAATAAAGACATTATTATTATTATTATTATTATTATATATTTGCCCGAGAGTATATTTGCTTTCGAGCCAGGTGGAGATATAATCTGTATACAAAATATCGACTACCTCCAACAAATAGTTTTTGAGCTATACCGTCAACAGACAGACAGAGATGGAATTGAGAAAACGTATTTTTCACCATTTAGAGACCTTAAAACGTGAAGATTTGAAGAGATATCGGAAAGTGATTTTTACACGATTACAATACTTCATTCGTCTTTTGCACAAAGGAAGTAAACATCTATCTGCATTCGTTCTAGCTCCGTCAAAACTTCTAAAATTTACTAACCATGACAAATTATTTTAACAGTCGTAACAATAACAATTACAAATTACAGAGGCATCGCGCTACTAAGTATAGCTTACAAAATATTCGCGACACACCTGAAGAACAAACTCAAGATGGAAGCAGAAAATAAAATTGGCGAATACCAGTGCGGATTTAGGAAAGGCAGGGCGGTCGTAGACCAACTGTTTGCACTGAGGGAAATACAAGCCGAAATCTATGAGTTTAACCCTTAAGTACTAACGTTACGTCTGAGAGACGGAAATGTTCGAAGCACGTGTAATATTTCCCCCTCCAGTTAAGATTTATGGTTGATCCTTCATCTACCTTCAAACTACCTAAAAATAACTCAGTTTTTAAAATCGCTGCGGTGGGATGTTTCGTGCGGAAGTTATATGTATTTAAAAATAAATACCGTCTCAGAGACGTGACGTTAGTGTGCACGCTACTCTTTTTGCATGATGGATCAAAAACCAACTAGCTCAAATACGGTTAGATCAACAGACAGTTGCTTGAGCAGCAAGTGCTCCAGTAGTATAATGAATTAGACAGTGAGGACAGTAACGGAGAACATAATATTGATGAAAATTCTGCGATACTTAGTGACCCTAATGTGTTCATCTTGCACTAATTCTGTACAGTCTTAGGGTGGTGTGAATTTTTATACGTATTTTTTTCTCTTACTTCTTTTTAGTTAAGTTGTGTTAGAATACCATTGTCTGTTGAAATATGTTTGCTGATAATAAAAAAAATTATTAAAAATTGCCTTTTTCTGTAATTAAGTTAACATCTACAAATTCCAACACGGTTTTCTATTTGACTCTGTAAACGCTAATATTTTTATGAATTTATATTTTTTATGTGATTAAAATACGCTTGATACATCATTGCATAGTACTTTATGGTTTAAAAAAAAATTAGTAATAAATTCGTAAATAACTATATGCCCGTCTCTTAGACGTCATGTTAGGACTACGACTAATGCATCACAACAGACACGTTAGTACTTGAAGGTTAAGAAACATTTGTAATATTTATCGACTTCAAATAGGCCTTCGACTTGATCAATCGGAAAGTACTGCTCAAAGCATTGGAAGAGCTAGGGATATGCAGAAAACTTAAAAACTGATAAAACTAACCCTCAAACAAGCAAGGTAAAAATCAGAAACGAATAAATGTCAGAGAAGTTTGAGGTACATGAAGAATTGCGGCAAGGCGACCCACTATCTTCAATATTGTTCAACTGTGCACTAGAATATGCTCTTAGGAAAGCAGAGATAAATAGAACAGGACTAGTTCACCATAAAAAACATCAATGCCTAGCGTTTGCGGACGACCTAGCAATTTTATCGAGAAGCAAGGAGGAATTGACAACCACAATCCTAAAACTAGAAGAAGCAGCACAGACAATTGGACTTCGTATAAACGAAAAGAAAACAAAATACATGACATGAACAGATCAAAAGTACAACACCAACAGACTAACCTTAACAACGAACAAAGGGCGGATATACAACTTCGAAGAAGTGGACAGATTCATATATCTAGGTACAGAGTTTTACAGAATACCTGATACAAGAAAAGAAATTCAGAGAAGAATTATGGCAGGTAACAGGTGTATACGGGCATTTAATAACTGCATGTACAATAAAAAACTTATCGAGAAGGCTATAAAAGTAAAAATATACAAAGCCATTATAAGGCCAATTGTAACGTACGCTAATGAAATTTGGACATTAAGAACGATGGAATGCAAAATGTTAAGAATATGGGAGAGGAAAGTGCTCAGGAAGGTGTACGAAGGAAAGAAAGTAAGTAAAGAACTACAGAAACTATACAACTACATAGATATAATAATTATAGTAAAAGGACAAAGGCTGAGTTGATTAGGGCATGTAACAAAGATGCACAACAGCAGGATTCCAAAAAAACTAATGGAAAGTAGTATAGGAGGAAGAAGAGGAAAGGAAGACCGAGATCAAGATGGAAAAAGGAAGTAATGGAAGATGTAGAACAGTGCTGTATCAAAAACTGGCGCGAGAAAACTAGCGATAAAAATCTGGTGTGATACACGCACACAACTTCCTTTTACAGTGATCTTATAATTAGCCAAAAATTTGATTTTAAATGTTTTAAGCATTTGTCAAAAATTTTCAAAAATTACAAATTTTGCAAAAACCGTACAAAATAGAGCGTTAGTTGAAGAGACAAATTTTCTCTAGAATTTTAAGCTGATTTCAAAAATGTAATAATATACCGGGTGTTCTATTTGAAATAAGAGTTAATAAAAAAAATAGACAAAAAAACAAAAAAACCCATTTTAGAAGTATTCAACTGGAAAATCAACTATCTCACATCAATACACATTAAAAATGTAATAAAAATGTAAAGTTTAAAAAAAATCGTTAGAGCCGTTTTTGAAAAAATCGAAAAAAACTGAAAAATCACAAGAGTAAACACCTACTTCCGGTTATGCGATTTTCTTCAAAAGCTTGCTGTCGCATCTACATAGTACACAAAACGTATATATGAAGTTTCAACACCATACCTCTTTCCGTTTTTGAGATATTCTGTTCACAGATAGACACACACACAGACAGACAGACCAATGAAAAAAAATATGTTTTTTGGGATCAGGGGACTCTAAAACGTGAAGATCCGTTGAAAACTCAATTTCGAATTTTTGGGGTGAATCCAATACTTCCTTTATAGTAAAAGGAAGTAAAAAATCTGGTGTGATACACTCACACAACTTCCTTTTACAGTGATCTTATAATTAGTCAAAAATTTCATTTTTAATTTTTAACCATTTGTTAAAAATTTTCAAAAATTACAAATTCTACAAAAAAAATCTGGTGTGATACACTCACACAACTTCCTTTTACAGTGTTCTTATAATTAGTCAAAAATTTCATTTTTAATTTTTAGCCATTTGTCAAAAATTTTCAAAAATTACAAATACTACAAAAACGGTACAAAATAGAGCGTTAGTTGAAGAGACAAATTTTCTCTAGAATTTTAACGTGCATTCAAAAATGTAATAATATACCGGGTGTTTTATTTAAAATAGGAGTTACTAAAAAAAATAGAAAAAAAACAAAAGAAACCCACTTTAGAAGTATTCAACTGGAAAATCACCTATTTCACATCAATACACATTAAAAATGTAGTAAAAATGTAGAGTTTAAAAAAAATCGTTAGAGCCGTTTTTGAAAAAATCGAAAAAAACTGAAAAATCACAAGAGTAAACACCTACTTCCGGTTATGCGATTTTTTTCAAAAGCTTGCTGTCTCATCTACATAGTACACAAAACTTATATATGAAGTTTCAACGGCATACCTCTTTTGGTTTTTGAGATATTCTGCTCACAGACAGACAGACAGACACACACACACACACAGACAGACAGACAGACCAATGAAAAAAAATATGTTTTTTGGGATCAGGTGACTCTAAAACGTGAAGATCTGTTGAAAACTCAATTTCGAATTTTTGGGGTGAATCCAATACTTCCTTTATAGTAAAAGGAAGTAAAAAGTACAAAATCGAGTGTTAGTTGAAGAGACAAATTTTCTCTAGAATTTTAAGGTGAATTCAAAAATGTAATAATATACCGGGTGTTTTATTTAAAATAGGAGTTAATAAAAAAAATAGAAAAAAAAAACAAAAGAAACCCACTTTAGAAGTATTCAACTGGAAAATCACCTATCTCACATCAATACACATTAAAAATATAAGAAAAATGTAAAGTTTAAAAAAAAATCGTTAGAGCCGTTTTTGAAAAAATCGAAAAAAACTGAAAAATTACAAGAGTAAACACCTACTTCCGGTTATGCTATTTTCTTCAAAAGCTTGCTGTCTCATCTACATAGTACACAAAACTTATATATGAAGTTTCAACGCCATACCTCTTTTCGTTTTTGAGATATTCTGTTTACAGGCAGACACAGACACAGACACACACACAGACAGACCAATGAAAAAAAATATGTTTTTTGGGATCAGGGGACTCTAAAACGTGAAGATCCGTTGAAAACTCAATTTCGAATTTTTGGGGTGAATCCAATACTTCCTTTATAGTAAAAGGAAGTAAAAAAAAGAGTGGAAAAAACAGTGAAACAAGCCATAAGCCTACTAGGTCTTAGTGCTACATAATAATAATAACAATAACAATCATGAAAAGAATAAATAAATAAAGTTATTGGTCAAAATAGATATCTACCTTTCCTTAAAGACTACCACCGGAGGTGTCGTTCTTTGACAATCACATCATAATGGTTTAATCGTTTAGTAACGATTATGAAAAGTTACAAAATTGGTTTTCATTGAAAAATCATTATCGGAACGAGAATCGAATTGTAACTGATGGTGCTTAACGACATCGCTATGAGTTATAAAATAGGGCCCTAAGAAAATTTTAAATAGCCATACTTTTTATGTTATGTTTTTATTAATTTTTCAACTAAACATTGTTAATTAACTCTCAAATATTTCTAATTTGAATTAAAACTTAAGTTACCGAATGCTCATTAAGTTAAAATTAAAACTGATTTAACTTCAACTTGCTGTAACTTTCTAGTTATTGGGTTTTCGCCGCCTGTGCTACCCTTTCAGTCTCCTTTGTACGTGAATCACCCTGCGCCTGCATTAGATCTAGTCATATGATGATAATTGAGATTAAACAAATTCAAAACAATAGTAAACATCAGCGACAAGGGTTATTTTGTCTATGGTAAACATTACATAACAAATTTCAAAGTTTGAGGTTACGTAGCCCTGTATTTCTATTTGTACATGAAAGATTTTATTTAATACCACAATTAAATCAGATGTTGTTAAGTGTACGTTATCTAGTTCGTAATCATTGTGTTACGCAATTGTCAAAGCTTGCCACATGTACGTTTAGCACAGACTCGTGTAAAATGAAGCGAGGATTTAAAGTTGCCTTGATCCAGCTGCAAGTAGGTACTGATCGTAGTACTAATTTAGAAAACGCAGCTACTCAGATTTGCAAAGCAAAGCAAAAATGTGCACAGCTAGTATGTTTGCCAGAATGTTTCAACTCTCCATATGGAACAAAATTCTTCAACGATTATGCAGAATCCATTCCTTGCGGCCCTACCAGCCAAATGTTGTCTAAAGCTGCCAAAGAACATTCAATTTATTTAGTTGGAGGAACGATCCCAGAGGTGGACGACTGTAAAATATACAATACTTGTACAGTGTGGGATCCTGAAGGGAAGTTGATCGCAAAGTACCGAAAAATGCATTTGTTCGATATCGACATTCCAGGAGGAATCACATTTAAGGAATCGGAAGTTTTGAGTGCGGGAAACGAACTGAGCATCTTTTGTATGTTTGAGAATATTAGAGTAGGACTGGGTATATGTTACGATATGCGATTTGAAGAACTGGCAAAGCTTTATAGATTGCAAAATTGCGATGTGTTAATTTATCCTGGTGCTTTTAACATGACCACTGGGCCACCGCATTGGGAACTGTTGCAGCGATCTAGGGCACTTGATAATCAAGTTTTTGTTTGTAGCATTAGCCCTGCTCGAGGTTGTAAAGGTTATATTGCATGGGGTCATTCAATGGTTGTAAATCCATGGGGAGCTGTAGTTGCACAGGCAGGACACGAGCAAGAAATTGTCTGCTGTGATGTTGATCTATCTAAAGCTGATGAAGTAAGGCAGCAGATTCCAATATATAAACAACGTAGATCGGATATTTATAATACTGCACTCATTAAAAAGTGTTAGAATTATTCTCATTCCTATTGTACTAGCAGCATGTTATTTTGAAAATATACACTTATTATGTTTAACTTGTAATTAATCAAAATAAAATTTTTATATTTATATAATATTAAATGAATGAATGAATGTTTATTCATGATAAAACAAACATTCTACAAAGAAGGTGCCGGGGTCGGTACCTCAGTGGTAAGCATCCTGACTACTGATCTAAGGGTCGCGAGTTCGATTCCCCGTCCCGGTGAGGTTTTCAAAAATAAAAAAACGCAGATGAAGGCCTCTACAGAATGCCTTTCGGAAGTGATGTAAAGCTGTGGGTCCCATGTTACTACGATGTGTAGCATGTAAAAGATCCCTTGCTAGGGTTGGAATTTGTTAATCTCGGCAAAATTCTAAGTAGTACTTTGACCATCTGACCAAAGCAGTCGGTGTCTAAGGTACCTGGTACTCTGCATGCCTAAACCTTGTGCATTAACAAACAAACAAGAAGGTAACCTGTAGTTATGGTTACTGTTTTATGTTTACTTTAAAGCTGTTGACAATCAAGACTTTGTGTTTATGAACAAGGAAGTGTATCGTAGCTTCAATTTATGGCATCAATAATTGAATCTTTGGTTGTTACTGCACTTGTTCTGTTGAGTGTGTATATGCTAGTGGACATTGTGCGGAACTACAATAATCCAAAGCAATGTAGTTGTTATCTGATGGATAAACTAGCCCGTGAGAGATTTTTCCAATATGACACTTTGAAAGTATCTGTACTTCATTCTGCCTTTTTCCATTAATTCATTGCGTCTCAATTTATTGCCATGCTTACCTCTTCAAAAACAGGTAAATTCATATGTCAAAACATCAAAATTTTTGTGACTTACTGATACTCATGTACATTTATGGCTTTAGAAGCTCTGGAATCCTTAATACTCACAATTGGGATTTGTGCTAGTGTTCACTTATTGGTAGCCCTATTGGAATCCATAGATGAAAGGAACAGATCCGACTGTACCTACATAATGCGGAAATATGCTAAAGAAAGGTACTGGAATAGTATTGGGATTAGACGAGCAGAAAAGTTACCATACTACCACTGAAGCTATATAAAAAAGCAATTTGGAACAGTTCAAGCACATGAAAAAGAATTTAAAATAAAACTATAATTAAAAAATAAATGCCTAAAATTAGGTGTGTATTAAAAGTTTCTATAATGTAATATATGTAAATATAAAATAAAAATTTAAAATTACTGCACTATGCTATAAGCTATGTAAAATCAGATTTTTAAATTCCGCGCTCAAAACTTGCTACGTCTGAAGCGACCTCTGGTGAGCAACTTATAAACGAAATTTTAAACAAATGTAAAAACGGTTGACATTTAACTGACAAGCTGTAGCTTAGCTAACGATCTTATGAACGTTTTTAAACTAATTCAATAAGTTTTTAATAAATACAAACGTACTTTAGTGTGTGTGTGTAACAGTAAAACATGGATCCTTTCACAGAGGTAAGAAGTGTAATTTTTATTTTTTTTTATAAAGAATTGCTAAAATATTGTCTAATCACTTTTCAAAATTGTAGCGTATTTTGCAACGTGCTAGGGAGCGTCAAAAGAAACTACTAGAGCCTAGCGCTGAGCAAATTGTTTCGCCATTAAGAGAATCCAACAGCATAAAGTCGAGCAGTACTCCCGCAATGGCCTCCTCGGAAAACAATTTGCCAGAACTAAAAAATTCTAAACGAAAGGATGTAGTTTCTGAATCAAATTTGTGTGAGAAAGCAATAACAGACACCCCTGTGCTGAGAGAATCTGTGTCTGACGATAGCGTTCCAAAATTTGTTAGACAAAATTCTAAGATTCGCATTGAATCTCCCGATTCACCATTTCACCTTAAAACACTGAATTTTCACAAAGAGAATTTAAACATGGAAATCAAGCTTTCTTCGGTAGATAATGTAAGGGTGGAGGTTGAATTTCAGGATGAAAGTTCTGGCGATGAAGCGAAGGAAAATTTTGAAGCTCCTCAGCAACATCATGATGATGATGATGGTGGACAATCGATACTGCGTGATGATGCCAAAAAGAGATTACAGCGACTTGGAAAACTTTACCGTGGTAAATATAACATTATTGAAATCTAACCTGGAAAAATCGGTTCGGTGTAGAATTTATTTGCTTGGTAGTAATAGTCAGACTTATCTTAGTTTATTTTTGCTTGAAAGGAATAAAATATTTTAGTAATTTAAAGCAAAATTATACGAAGCAATTAAAATTCACTTGGAAGTTTTAAATAAATCATTACAAGTTGTTAAATGCATTTTTCATTTTGTGAAATGTTTCTGTATTTCATTTCTTTATGGCAAATTCTTGGTAATAATTTTAAGAAAATGTTGCTAGGTGGAGATGATGCAAATATATCATCACCTATTCATCGAACAGAGGAAACATTTGTAGTTCAAAACGCTTCGGAAGAACCTAATCAAGAAAAGTTTGCTAAAGATACTGAAAATACTTCTAGAGGTCGTAAGGGTTTAGGTGGATTAGCAGTTCTTGCTCAAAATATTGATCAGTGGGAAGATGAATCATCAATGGTATGACCTTTTATTGATTATTTTTTTTGTATAACTTCGTTTATTCATGATGTTTTTGGGTATTTCACCATACTGAAAAACTAAAAATATTAATATACGAATGTGAGAGCCGGATGGGTGGTAGCAACCAGGTGGAGATCGGCTACAATCTGGTTGTGGCCGAGATTTTTCGTACTAATTAGTTTTGTAATTTTGCAGCACGTCCTTTAAACCTGTCGTGCTAGTTGCTTGACAAGTTTTAGGTTAAAAAGAGGTGGTAAAAAATATTGCTACAAACATTAATATAGTTTGACATTGTTAACGAAAATAGATCTTTCTCCTAAAACGTTCTTATATTAATGTTTTGAATGTTTTAGCGTTTAACTTGGTTTAACTTTGCTTCATATTTAAAATAATCAAGGCCATAATTATTTCATCATTTACACAGCATTCAAAAAAAGAGCCAGATGCAAAACCACTGAAGCGATCATGGAAGCCACCAGCCCCAAGGCCTCCAATTTCAAGTGTACGCCCAATGGAGAACTTGTCATCTCAGCCCTCGACTCCCAGAGGAAATAAACTACAAGCGCCAAAAATACCTAAAGAGGCTAATGTTAAATCAGGGTCCACCGATTCTGTGGTTAGCAGTCCAGCTAAACCAAAGGTGATCGATACTGCTCCGA
Organism: Agriotes lineatus; assembly: GCA_940337035.1. Lineage (NCBI taxonomy): Eukaryota > Metazoa > Arthropoda > Insecta > Coleoptera > Elateridae > Agriotes > Agriotes lineatus. Next base: position 150,785 of record CALNHX010002930.1, on the reverse strand, counting down.
AACAGTTGGATATAGATCAAACACTTATTCAGGCATTGGTAAGAATTTTAATATGCGATATAGTATTGAAGGGTGTTGTATATATTTAGTGGTTGTTAAATACTGCCACTTCAGAGTATTCAAGGAGATTGGTGGTAGAAAGGATTTATTTTGTTCCATTAGGACAGCAAGAGATAATTACTATATTGTACTAGTACACCTCATGGGTTCCACTTTTTTTGTTTCCGGCTACAGTTTATCATGACATTGATGTCACTTGCCAATTGCAATTATACCGCATTCTGTCCATTTAATTTTAGTTGATCAACTTTGCTTGAATCGTTGCTAGCTCTTTGAGCGAGGTGAAACACTTGAATTCTGTCGGTCCAGTTGAATTATTCGATTTCACTACGTGAAATGTTTAATACCAGTTTTGTTATTAAGTAGAAATGGCACTTCTTGCATGGTCAGAAAGTGGTGAGTTGAAAACAAATAAGACTGTCTTTAAAACCATCCAAAAGAGTTACAGTTACTAGTTAATTCTAGTTAAAAAATATTTTATGCACCACCTGAGATATTCATGTTTTTTACCTTCGATTGACTTGTCGACATGTCAACCTCAGGGAAAACACTTATTAATATCTCCCTTAATGCATAAATATACAAGTACGATATTGCTAATCTTATAGTGTTGTTAGTTTTTTATTTTAAATATAAGTACTTCGAATAAATTTATTTAAAATAAAGGTTTTTGTTTTCTGGGTATTACACTTACTTTTGTGTATTTTCCTGTAGTAACATAAGTGGTGTTTTGTAAATATATATGTACATAAAATTCGATTATGGAATTTAACTTGGTAAATGTATTTTAGGAATCTCAAGGATTTACCAGGACAACATCCAATACTCGTTTAATCTACAACTATGATTCACAGAGTTCTCCTAACAAAATAAAGACGGCAGAAATCAGTTCACCATCGAAATTAGGCCACAGTATGAAGGGTGAATGCATTTTAGAAGAATCAGAGCCCGAAGATGCAGAAACTCAAATTAAAAAAACAGTTTCACAGACCAGCATTGACAAAACCCATGAAACCAAATCGCATATAACTCCTCGGTCTCCAGCTAAGACCACTATCAAAAGTTCTGCCATTGCCAATAAGGCAGCATTTTTTGAAAGCTCGTCAAGCCCTAACAAAAATAATAGCAGCAAGGACCCTGCTCTGCTGTCTGTGTCAGAACGAAAGGCACTTTTTGAGAAGAATAAGGGTGCTGCTCCTGTACCGAAGGCTCCTATTTCAATGGCTACTCCTGCAGTTTCAGAAAAAGTTGTGTCTAGTAACCAAACTAATTACTACAAATCAAAATCTCCAACAAAAGGAGAAAAGAGTGCAGTTTTGGTTAGCACAAATAGAAGTCCTGGAAAATACCCAGCACCGCGGCCACCAATCAGACCAAAGGATGACGCTGACTCTGCGTCTGCATACAGAGTTGCACCGGGCGAGCCGGGCGGTATAGCAAGTAAAATGGCTGCGTTGTTCAAGAACAAGACAACTATTAGTCAGCAACAGATTGAGAGCAGTATTCGAGAACAAAGGCAAAAAGAGATGGATGTATTGCTCAACCGATTTCAGAAAAATAAGGTTTGTGGTTTTAATAACTTGTTGCATACATGTCCAAAATGACAACTAATGTATTTTTGATTAGCTGTAACAAATGGGAGTAGTTAATGGTGTAGTTGTTAGCTTCTGTTAGTGCAAATGTACCTTACTAACTAGTTGTGTAATAGCATTTCTAACTTTTTCTCTCAGTTATGCGGTTCAGGTTCTATATTATGTAATTTAATCTTCACAGTAATGTCTCCACACTATAGTAGTATCTATTTCCTTTTTTTATGTTGACTATGATACTTTTGAAGAAAATTAGGGCTTTTTTAGATTTCCTGTTCATTGTTACTATAAACCCAGTATAATTTCTTCCTTGTTTTTCTGGTCGTCTGTTGTTATGCATCATAAAATCCTTTTGTGTGCAACTGTCAAAAAAACGTCACTTTTTTTGCTTGATTTTGAGTCGTGAAATAGCACATTTGTTTATAGTAAAATAAAGCCTTGGCAACGTAAAAAAAAGACTTTTTCTTACCGGCCGACAAAGACTTTTTTTTACGGGTCATGAACTTGAATGAAATTAGCTTTTATTAGATAATTCGAACGTTATTAATTAATATGTGATTACCATACCAAAGCACACTGCTAAATTTAATTTTATGTAAAGATTCGATCGAAACTTTAATTTTGGTAATTTTTCACAGTTGCACACAAAATTTTGTATGCCACATGGCCGTGAACTATCTTTTTTTTATTCGAATGATTATTTGGCTCGGCCTGCGCCTCGGCAAATAATATTCATTCTCATTAAAAAAAGTCTTAGTTCACGGCCTTGTAACATAAATAACTATTTTATACTTATGCTTTAAGATTTCTGTAATATTAAACTGTCAAAACTCTTTTCTAAATATTAATAGTAATTAACACTTGATAACTCCCAAGTATTTTAAACATTGTCGTAATTATATAATTTTTAAAGCAAGCATTGGAAGACGAAAAACCCGACAGCGAATCAGAATCGGAGAGCGATAATGGAGAGATAACAGAAACAACAGCGATGATACACAAGAAACCAGCTCAAATAGTAAAGGTCACTGAGCTTTCCCCGCCACCACCACCACCTCCTTTACCAGGTTGCTCTGACAAACGAAGAAGTGGAGGAAAACGTTGCAGTAAGCAGCTTCTCTTTTTGATTTATAAATTTTTGATTATGCTTTTGTGTAGGTGAAGAAGACAGCCCTAAAGTTACAGCTGCTCTTGACGACGTCAAACGCATTAAAGTAGCACGTAGTAATAAGCCTGGAAGATTGTATCCGTGCTTGTCAGACATTGAAACTGCGACTGAAACTGAGACTGAAAATGCATCCCCAACACCTAATAATTCCAGGTGCGATTCATTCACCGATTGGTGCCTCTTTTTCTTTTGCCTTGCCTAATTTTTTGCTGAAGTTTCATATATCATTGCACGATACATATATCATCATGTTAAACATTTTTATAATAGAAAAAGTAAATAATCCTAGCATAGTCTCAGGTAACTACTCTTAAGTGACTAAATATGTAAGACTGTTCAGAAATAAATAATTTCATAAATATCAATCATCTTCATTTCATCCTAAATACATTGCTTCATTTTCTTTTGTTGCTGTTTTTATTATTTGTTTCTTTTACATTTAGCTTTGAGGAAAGTTATTCTGGTTCGGATGCAGGTATTGGAGATACGAGTTTTGGGCGTGAGGTACTTGAAACAGTTTGTAAAAATCAAACCCCTCAAAAACGCGTAAGTAAATGCACAACGTATTATTTTGAACCACAACTGGAAGCTATATGTTATTGGTTGCAGCCAATTTTTGATGAAAGTACAGAAAGCGACTTGTCAGATGTTTTGGATGAACATGACGATTATTTAGATGAAGCTTTGGCTCATGAAGCTGTTAATGAAAGTGGACCCACACCGCCCAAGCAGGGCAGATCAACATCACCAGTAAGTTTTTGAAATATTGAACAAAATCAGCTTTTACGTAAGATAATATAGGTCAATAACACCGCACAGCCATCGAATTCCTTCCAGTACAAAAATTTCTCTCCACACAAGACCAGTCCTCAAAAACACAATTCGCATGACTTCAAGACTCCAACCAAGTCATATGTATCGAGGAAATCTGATGAGCTTCCAGTTGTCATAGACGGTGACAAAGAATTGCCGTTGACTCATACTGTTAGTTTTTATAGAAGACAGCAAACACAGGTATTCGTTGTAGTCCCCTTTAAAAACTATTTAATTTCAAAGTATTGCAGGAATCAAAAACTCCAGTCCGCCAAATTATACGCCCCACCATTATAGAAGAACCTTCGAATGTCACTGTGGCTCCTTCTAAGACTAATGATGGTGAGGTTGAAAATAAAATACAAGAATTATTAGAGGAGGTAAGCTGTTACTTGTATGCGCAAAATTTTAAAACTGAATTGTCAATAAATGTTTAGATGACAAGGCAACAGACAATTATTTCTCAAACCAGTCAAGCATTGAATTTGTGCTATTCCACACCTGAGTTTACAGGATCAACTGAACAAGTCGAAGCTGAAAAGGTGTTACTGCTTGCAAGTAAGCTTTTTTTATGAAATAACTAATTCACGCTTAACGTGTTGATTACTTCAACAGCTCATCGACGCGCAGCATCCCAACGAGAGATGGAGAGACTTACAGTACTTAAAACTTTGCATCCTGAAAGAGGATTAGAAAAGGGAACGTTAACTATATCCAATATAATACTACCTTTGAAGCGAGAGTACGTCAGGGCATTAAATGCAAGTACGTTAAACAATGTTCATTATTACTTATTTTTATTAAATATCTGATCAGCTGGTAAGTAACATAGTTGCTAATATAGTTTGAGGCATCACTTATACCATAGAATGTACAAATAAAAAATTTGCTGGGTGGCAATTATCAAAATCTGTTTTCACGGGCTACGCTGTTCTTTTTTTTTGAGCTACAATGCCATCCTAGTATTTAACAATTACACTATACAATTTTATAGATATCTATATAGAAAAATCTGTAAGACTTTGGAGAATAAGAGATAATTTGTTTTAATTCAGTTGTAAGTAGAAGGCTTTGAAAACAGAACAATAAAACAAATGCACAGTGTGCACATGCTGCTCTTATAAACTATTTGTTTTAAATGTAACTTAATCTCCAAGCTTATTTTTAAATTGGACTTCTATTGAAGAAGTATGCAGCATCGTAGAAGAATACAAGAACTGTTCTATTAATTCTCAGTTATAAGAAAAATACCAACCTTTTAAAGAAACTAGTTTTATTGTTTTTTTTAAATATTCCCCTGTAATAAATTCAGTAGCCATGGAATTTGTGCTAGGCAATCTCTTAACACGTTTTTTTAATTTCTGAAACAAAATAAATCATTGGGCAAAATCTGGAGTGTGTAGAAGTAATTTATGGTTTTTGCTGATGTGTGTGGAGTTGCATTATCGTGGGATAACAAATCATATTTTCGGCAATCACTAAACAATTTTTCAAAGACTTGGTAAAGGCAAGCTTTGTATACCAATTAGAAGTTACAATTGTATGATCATCAGGTCGAATTATTGCCACTGGACCGCCGCATTTGAAGAAAACCACAATCATTTTTGGTGTGCACTTGTTGAAGTCTCGGGGTCATGATTGTAGATCTAAGACTCAACACCCGTAATAATATTAAACGCATGCTTTGAAGATCTTGCATCGAACTTTTATAACATAAATCGGCACCAGTCTGCCCATTGTTATACTTGAAAACGAGATTACGGAAAATAATAGGGAGCAGGCCTAGATAGATGCATAGATAGATAGATAGATTTATTTAACCACGTGTATGTACAGAACATTTATAGCATGTCAGAAATAGGAACATATTAAAATCGGCATAACACATTAAAATCAGACAGAAATATAGGTACTTAAATACATCTAAATTTAAATTATCACATTAATGTTATCACATAAAGTTATCACGATACAGTTGAAGCGTTTCTAAGAGATTAACATTAAGATCATATTCATTAAATATCAATAAAGGCATATTCACAAATTCGTCCACTGAATAGAAACAATGTTGAATGAGGAATGTTTTTATTCTTTTTCTGAAGTTTTGAATATTAAAATTTTTAACATTCATTGGAAGTTTATTGTAAAGCTTCAGGTCTATAGAATTATGTAATCACTTACTTAATCTATATCTAGGTACAATAAGATGATTTTGTTACAATAAGGAAGCTGATCTGCGGTTAATTAATTAAAATAATTAATTGTAGTAAAAAATCGCAGATTAACCTCCTTAAAGTACGCACTACACGGAAGCTCTAAAAATTTTAACTTACCGCGCAGGCTGAACTAGCTTAATTTTGACGGCCTTGGATTGTAGATTCTTATCAACTGACCAACAACAAAGACCAAAAAACAAATGGGCGCTAGAAACCAAATAATATAACTAACTACAAGTGACTAGCATTATATATTAACGCTAAATAATCTTGCCGTCTATAATGGTAATTCAATATTAAATAATTTGGTCATAAAGAATGTAATGATAGAAATGTGCAAATTAATTGAAGGTTGCGACACGCACCAAGATCAAGAACCCCTTTCAGGTTATTAAATTAATTGTAGCCACAAATAAATCGAGTGCTATGCATATCGCTGTCATTTAAAAAAACCTTTCTGTTCAGGCTATTGAAGGCAAAAAACGTGAATGGTCCTTTCACAAAGGTTTGATTACACATATAAATTGTAGCTTTCAATATTAATTGTAATTAAGTATATGCATTTAAACTTCAAATATTAAAACTGATTGAACGTATGCGTCCAAACTTTACATGTTAGTAATAACGGAAAGAATAAATTTAAACTTTAAATACTGATAGTTATGGAATGTATGAATTTAAATTTCAAGAATCGAAGATAATTTATTATAATATTAATCCTGGAATAGTCAGTCCGAATCAGCTTGAAAGCAGGGAGACCATCCACTTTTAATGAGGTATTCACCACAAAAGTAACACTAACCTCGAACCTCCAACGCCCATAAATTGCTGACCGGCAAATGCTGGCCGGGGGCTGCTATACCCTGTGGTTACAAGCACTTTGGATGCGCCTGTAATTGAAGCGGAGCCACTTCCAAATTGCAGAAGCTAGGTAGGACGTTAGCCGATGTTGAAAATTAAGTCAGGTAATACTGTCGATTAAGAGCTAAAGAAACATAATTAATACAAGAATAGCAAACAGAAAAACACCATCGTACCTGATTATAGTCAGCCCTTGGAAATAAAATTCTGGTAAAAATTGGTTGAGCGCACGTACTCTTGACTTAATTAAAAATCAAACCTCGACTGCGCGAAACGCGTCGGCCGAGGCCAGAAGAACAAGTGCTGGCCCGGAACGTTCGCTTCAACAAGAAAAATCGCATTCCAACGCCCAGCGATAACAGATAAAGCGGGTCAAAAGTGCACCGTGCTAACGACAAGCAACTCAATCCAATGCGCTGGTTTGGAAAAATTTAAGAATTCGAAATGCAATGGATTATAATTCAATTAAAAATAGAGGTTAGGCCTGAAATAATTGGATAAATGGAGAAAACAATTAAGCGGCGCGAAAAATGGTTTCAATTTGCTCCATGTGTATCATAATTATGTACATCAGAATTCACAGTATAATGCTGTTTATGATTGTGTACATAAGTTAAGGAGTAAAAAATGTAAATACATGGCAGCGTCATAATCCTGTGTTTAACAAATAAAGGTTTACAAGAATCGCGGAAGTTCGCATATGTAATTAATCTTAGCGCTTTCTTTTGCAATTTAAAAATCCTAATCAGGTCAACAGCGCGCCCCCATAATAATATACCGTATGTAATATGGGACTGAAACAGTGCAAACATAGCAGTTTTCAGCGTATTAAAGTCTAATACACTGCGTAAACGTCTTAAGACAAATAAAGCTGTAGACAATTTTTTAGCCAAACAAGAGATGTGCTCCGACCAATTCATTTGGTTATCCAATGTCAATCCCAATAAATCAACTGTACTTTCCTGCGGAACAGAACAATTATTTCTTAGGGAGAATATCATTCGTTGTGTTTTATTGACATTCAATTGAAGACCATTTGAAGACAACCACATGTTAGCTCTTGCTTCCAAGTTTTTCATTGTCTGAATTAGAACCTTGCTTTCTTTGTTTGAACACAGCAAAGTTGTATGGTCTGCAAAAAATATACTTTTTTCTATAGCACATGTTAAAGTGTGCTTTTATCAACTCAAAACAAAAGGTCAAGTTTTACTTTAACAGCAAGGGTAGATAAAGTAGCACTTTAACATCAAGGATAGATAAAGTAATTTAATTTTCTAACTTTTGTTTAAATTAAATATGACAGCTTCGTATTATCGTAGCAACCCGATCTAGCTACTGACGTTTTGAAATGTGATTGACTGTCATTATTTTCTTTTGAAATTGTTAAAGTTCTTGCTATAGAAAAAAATATTGTATTATACACGACGATAAAGTTATTTCTATTCACTCTTGAATCATTAACGTCTCGACTTCGTCTCGACGTTAAACAATTCACTCGTGGATAAAATTTAACTTTATCGTCTTGTATAATAAATTACTATTTATGAGGCAACAGGTAGTAGTAGAAATCATTTACATAAATGAGAAAGAGGAGTGGCCCCAATACAGAGCCTTGGGGTACTCCATGGTTAAAATTTTTTATGGCCTGTGATCGACAATAATTTCGTAACTATAAGTGCCAGCTAACTTGTCGGGAGGTCATAGGTTACTTTGCGATTCGTTACACCAGGCAAGGAAGTGATAATTTAATCTTTCAGATGGGTAATACAGGACGGCTTCCTGAAGACAAAAATGGAAGAGATACTCAGGTTCACTGACAGCTGTTGCAGTAACGTTCATCCAGCACGCTCTGGAGGAACTTACCTTAGTCGTTCGTTACTGCTAGAATCTTTTACATAAAATACAATGCATGCAATTACCATCAGATCAAAATAAAAACCTGGGTTAATTTGATGTGCTCTATTGAAGTCAAAACATCAAAATTATGTATTCACAATCAGCACAACTGACTTAAATACATAATCATGGGGTTTTTCACAAACTGCTAAAGATTATTATTGTTTATTCTACAGGGTTCGGCATAGCAATGTTACCATTTTTAATATTAAATATCTTTTGAACAAAACTTAATACATTTTTAATTATTATCATAAATTGTTCTACATACCTTTAGATTTGATATGCCAGTAGTGACAGTTAAAAAATAGATCTCTGGCAAGCAAGAATTTTTTTGTCGAGAAAATTGCAAATTTGCTGTCAATCACTGCAGTACAATGTGCGTTTCGTGCGGAATTTGGAGACAGAGGCAAAGGGGATGCACCATCTCGACTGACCATTCGCAGATGCTCAGGAAATGGCACGATCAAGGGTCCGTTCTCAACAAAAAAGGAATGGATCGCAGAGGAAATGTTACGAGTCATGGCAATTTTCCCTCAAAGTCTTCAAGCTTGCATTGCAGAAAATGGTGGTAATTTGAAAGAGTCTATATTTAAGTCATAAAATCCAAATGTGAATAGAACAATTTATGATAAAAATTACAAATGTATTATGTTTTGTTTAAAAGATATTTAGTGTTAAAAATGGTAGCATTGCTAATGTCGAACCCTGTACTTAGTTATATAACGGGATTACTAATTCATGGGACAAAAATGAATGTTTTTCCCTCAAGCACGCGTCACTTTCAATTAATTACTTGCACTTCTCACTAAGCGAAAACAGAACGGGCGTTTACTATAATATAAATTACACAGTATCTTAAAATCCTGGCGGTGGTGATAATTTGATGTCCATCGGAAACGCGCGGGGCTTCTGCCGTTGGTGATGACTGTCAAGAAGATTGATAGAAGCAGGGCTAAATGAGCTTTTGCTATGTCGGGACGAATGCCTGGCAATAACGTATTTGATCTGAGTCTGGGCGTGTGGGCGTAATGAGATGAGAATTCCAGCAAGTACACTCTCTAATTGACCTTTGCTGACATGGTTCCGTGATTATTTCCGTATGAAGCGGTATGAAAATTTCTCCTCCGATAACACTGGTATACAAATTTTTGTCACAGTACAAGTAGAAGTGTTTTCTATATGTATTTTTTCCCCTGAATTCAAAAATGTTATCAGAATTCTTCTATCACCCTTATTTTTCAAGTTACACTCTGTTCAGTGTTATATACGTTATGGAAACTATACAATTGTGTTATGTGAAATGAATAAAAAAATTGTATTGATTAAGCATTTAAAAATTATTAGTTTGTTATGAAAGAAAGTCTGCAATGCAATTAGTCATAACTGCTGGATGATGCAATTCAAAAATGAGTCAGACGATGGCTTTCTTACAGGCGTAGTCATCATTATTTGTCAAAATTATATCACAAGCAACATCTGATCTGATTATGTCTGAGTTACTGGATCAACCCATAGCCAATCTGTGGTCAGTGTTCACTCTGATGACATCTGTACATCTTTCGTGTGTATGTGCTGATATAACAAGTTCAGTGTAAACGTTTCTCAGTTACGACGTATTCTAAATTTTCATTTCATCTTTAGAAATCAAGACGTGTAGCGAATATTTTTTGTAATGTTTTTCAATTGTGTGATTTTGCAAAATGCCTAGAAGTTGTGTAAATTCTCCAAACAGATTTTGCTACATTTGTGGTGAGGTTACATTTAAATTTCAAAAACGTAGTCTTACTCCTCTCATAAAAAAATGTTATGAGCTTTCTTTTGGTTGCAAAGTTGGTGACCAAGACAAATATTGGGTCCTTCACATTTGTTGTGCTACTTGTGTCAGATTCCTTACAGGCTGGTGAAAGGGTTCTCGGCACATAAACTGTGCTGTTCCAATGATTTGGCGGAAAGTAAAAGATCATGCCACCGATTGTTACTTTTGTCTGACTAATATTTCAGGCATTAGTTCAAAATTAAAGCTATTTCATATCCTAATTTACCATCTACCATGATACCTGAGGCTCACAGTGAAGAACTGCCTGTGCCTAAACCACCAGAAAATATCATACTTAGCAATGATGAACAACACAAAGATTTGGCAGAGGATAATGATGATATAACGGTTGATCCAAACTATGAAGCTACATGTTCGTCTGGTGAACCGTATTTACTAACACAAGGGGACCTCAATGACCTTGTACGAGATCTGAATTTATCTAAAAAGGAGGCTCACGATTAAAAGGTTGGAATTAGTGATGGGCATAACCGGACAATCTTCATAACCGAATGATATTAATAACCGAATGATTATTTGAATAATCATTGGAATAAATTTTGGCTCTCGATTCGTTTCGATTTCGCTGGTGTGCCGGTTACGCGGTTCAGTGTCATCTGAATCGGCATCGTAACTTGCAGGTAGCAGAGGAACTCGGTTAATCGTTAATTTACTAATCATAAAGAAATTATAAATATGCGAATACAAAGTATCTATTGAATCTATTCTTAGTTCCTAAAATTCACTAGTAGCCAACCTTCCCTTTTCGCTTGCACATCCTACCGGTATATTTTAGAATCCATAATTTATCTACGTTCAGCCTTCCGCGGTTTTAAGGACGCACACTTAAAATTTTAAACATCGAAATTTCGAAATACACTTCTTGTCCCACGTTAATCATTTCATATCATATGACGACGGATGGGCATCGACTGCTCCATTAATAAAAATTAAATATAAATCTGTTACGATATTGGAAAATCTTATTTCGCTTTCTGTTTATCCCTTATTAGGCATAATCAACCGCGTTTCGAAGCAAAAATTTAGGCCGTTATAAATTAATACCAACACAGCTTCGGCAAATGTCATACTCAGCAGAGCGTTATCTTTAATAGGAACAGCTCCATAAATTTAACTCGTCGACTGGGAGTCTGAAATGTATTAATAACATCAGCAAGCAGCCGCAAGCCTCACTTGGGTCAATCAGTACAATCTGCCTTGCTTATGGTTATAAGTTATGAATAAAGTATTATTTACAGAATTTCAATCACTCGCAGCTCGTTAAGATACGGCACGTAGTACGTATCAGGCTGAGGTTATTTTTCATTCGAATACTTTGAACAAAAACCGAGTTACAAAGGTTATTTCAATAACCGGATAACCGGTTATTTTTCATTCGAATAAGCCCATCACTAGTTGGAAGCTCCTCCACCACGAAACAAAGATATGGAAAAGCGGTACCAGGGCAAGTGGAGTCCGAGCATGCTAGCTGACTATTGTTGAACCCTAAAGAGAGATTTTCATGACGCAAAATATCTTAGAAAATCAAACACTACTACTTTTTAGGTAAGATTATATTACACTTGGAATGCATTTTAAATACGTTATGTTGTAAAATTAAAATAGTTGTCTCTAAAAATTCTTACGTGATAAAATAATTCTGAAACCATATTTGAATTCAGCTGATAAAATGCTATAAGATTCGCCCATTTTCACTTCTGGGACAAAAAATACATCAAATTTTGTATACCAGTGTAATTGAACCGGTCGCGGCTTTAACACGTAAACCACTCGACACTTAACTCTGTAACCAACTCCTTGAAGGCTTTTTAGAAAAGTTGTCGCCCTCCCAAGAGCACAGCACTGCACAAAAGCAAGCTACCCTGAGCGCTGTGAACAACACTCAGGGCGCAAGAAGCGTTATATCTTACAACTCCAACTTCCTTGAAGGACACAGCCCGTGAAAAAGTTGATGCTTCGGTTCATCCGAGTTACCACGCGATAGTAGAAACAATCAGGTGATCACACCCATTTGATTAAACAAAGCATACTATCTGATTGACACTTAATTGGTAGAAACCATATGGGGCGTGTGTGTGTGTTTAGGGCTCATAATATGATTTAAGATGACATCTGATCGCTGCAGAAATTATCAAGCCTACATTATGCGGAAAGGCCCAAGTTATGCTACTGCATTTATGGCCTGGTGGTAATCAGGATTTGTGCTTAATTGCTCTAGCACGAAAAATTCACTTAACACCATGCTTGTTCTTGTTCTTCGGTTAGTGAATATGGAATTCACTTAGTTGCCAGCCTTCTCTTATCCAATTCTTCTTGAATCTCTATGAATTATATTACGATTCCCACTAAGCAATTTTTTGGTAGCATTAAAGTTTTGGCAGAACGTACAAGAAACCAATAACTAACTGTGGATAACGAAGGACTATAGTCTCCAAAAGATGCCACTAAATTTTGGTGACTTCGATCATGTGTCAAATTTCTTTTATAAACATTCCATGATGTGTACTGCACAACTCATAAAAATCAAAATTTTCGTCACTCTACGCGCTATAATCTCAAAGTTACAACTGGAAACTGCTCAAAGAATGAGCTTTCAATCTATACAAGTGTTTTTGTTTTTATTGGCATCCATGGCTTGCTACTAAGAATTAACAGAACAGTTACATGATGTTTTACAATATTTTGGGAAAATTTGCAACGAAACACGATAACTATTGTAAGAAAAACGACAAACTTATTGTTTGGACAAATATTAAGTTTGTTTGCAGTAAAATTATGCAGTTATGAAAATATGCACCCTACCCAGAATTACACACAAATTGAAACTGTTTTGCAACTTCATTACTTCATTTTCCCTCACAAAGGAAAATTGTTAAAGACAGAATCGTAAATATTTACATACTAACTTGTTTGTTGATATACATAATTACTCAGAGAAAGCGTAAAAAAGGTACCTGCCCCACAATGTACCTACTCATAGTGCATTTATGTATCAGATTTTTTACAAACGTTTAAAATTCATCTAAACATACCCACAGGGTGTCTCTAAAAAGTCTGCACCAAACGCTACTACATATCCATTAGACTAAAATAGGAGGATTTAACAAAACTTACCTTTATCGAACAGCGAAGATATTCAAAGAATTTCTTTTGAATAACAAAAGATTGATAGCATTGGGGATGTGGGATATGAAGAACTGCTGGAAAAAGTTTTTTGACTTGTTTTGTCTGCTTGTGGTATTACGTAGTCTGTTAAAAGCAAAGTTCATATTTTTTTAACAGTTGCATCAACACCTTTAAAACTATTTGCAGACGGATATTCTTATATAATTTTGCCAAGTTTACAAAATTGAAACTGGGTGTGTAAGAAGCTGAGATAGTTTTTACAGTATAGTCAAAATAAAAAATTTTCAACGGCAAATTTGAATAATTGTAAATAATTTTTAAAATGTATTATTATCCGCAAACGTCACAAAAGTGACAACTTATTTGTCTTTATTGACAAGGTAAAAGTGTCACTTTATCTGCCTAAGCAGATAAAATAGCGACTTTTGCGTACTTTATCTGCCTAAGCACACAAAATCGTTGCTCTCTTTCTTTCTTTCTATGTTTGTTTGCTATCTCCTCCGAAGATACTGGACCGATTAAACTGTATGATGGCCTAAAATGTTGCTAATTTTTAGACTTAGATCGTAGGCCGGTTTTATTTTCAAAAAGAGTACGAAAAAGTTTTAATTTAAATAAACCTTTAAGCAGCGGATCGGAGCATCTGTCGCCGTGGGTTATGGTGCGACAGCTGCTGTGGCCGTGTGCTATTAGCTCGGGTGATTCAGTATGTTCACATATCATTACAGTAGCGCGTTATTTGAACAACAGAGGTTGTCGCAGGGGTACAGTGCTCGCCTGTCACGCGGGTGGCCTGGGTTCGATTCCCGGCCGATGCATCCTTTTTTTTTATTTATATTAATGAAATTTACCTGAATACGTTGCGGATAAAATAGTATATATTATTCGGAGTAAAAGTGGCTTTATGTGGCTTAGCTGAATTATTTGCCTCACTAACGTTCGGCTAAATAAACTTCAGCTTCGCCACATAAAGTATCACTTTTACTCCTAATAACATAATCTATCTTTTAGTAAATGCTTATTATTAGAAGTATTACAAATAATTAATAAACAAACAAAAACTTGAATTTAACCTAATAATTGCATAACATAAAAACTAGAATTATATTATAGGTAACAATTTGATAATGATCTTTTATAATACTGATGTAATATTAATAGACACTTTAACTAAATAGAAGAGTTAATTAATTAATAGTAAAAAGTTCAAACCATACTAGATGTAATTCATTTTAAGACACCCGATAGTACCTCTGACCACTTCTCTTACTTTGATACACACCAGGGTCCTCTTCAGATTGCCAACACATTTAGGTTTCGTCTAAATAAGTAAGGGGGTTCTTCTGGTGTTCTAGCTTTTCATTCTTCATCAACGTCCTCAGATACCAAGAATGCCAGGCCACAATGTCACTTTGTTCCATAAATAACTTCCTTTTATTATGGCATTTTTGTATTTAAATCCAAATAACAATAACTGTTGTAAAGTTTCTCGTTCTCCTGTGAAGTTTATTTTCTTCTTCAGCTTCTCTAATAATAAATTAATAGTAGGAACTTTATGATGGTAATCTGTGTAAACTTCATACAAAGTTCGCCTTACAACACCCAGATTGAAATCTTCCAAAATAATTTGATTTGCAGGTCCTGTTCTCTTTTACTATTGGCTGACGCATTGTTGCGCCTTGTCTCTCAAAAATTAGTGGCATGTTTACCAGGGCTTTTGTAAGCTTGGTGGAGCTATATCAAAAATTTTTGGTCTTTTGATTCAATTTTGCTATGTGCCATGGTTTAGGTTTAGAACAACATAATTCTGATTTGCTGCACGCCATACACTGCAGCCATCCTTCTATAGCGTGTACAAAACATTACATATTCCTGACTTTAAATAGGACCATTTAAGAGCAGGCTGTCAGAGGAGTGGGAGAGTTTGACGTATTAAATTGCCGTAAGATGGCAGTAATGTTCATTATTAAGAATATTTATTTTTGGCTCTACTAGTATGTTGAAATCTGCAGTATGATAGGTGGTTGCCACTACACAATAACAGATGGCACTTTCGCATTGCTTATTTGAAATTGCAACTTGAGAATTACTTGGGCCTGGACCCACAAGTTTGTTTTGCTGTCTGTGTTTACTCAAGGATTTCTGCCTGTGCAGCAGTTTCGAACGCAATTTGAAACCAAACGAGCCTTCGGTGCGTGTGAATAGTGAATAAGTGTTGATTTTATTGGTAGCAGTGATGTTGCGTGGAAATATAAGTAAGTGATTTTTGTGTGTCATTAGTTGCTATAACATGATATTGTTAGAATTTTAGATTGGTTTGCATCATCAAATAAAATCACATACACACAAAGATTATTGACAGAAAATATTAGTTATGAAGGGCCCAATAACACTGATGACATCACCAGTAATTATGGAAATTCTTTGTAAGTTGCTTAACAGGTATTAACTATTGAATAGAATCTATGTATGATCATTGTTGCAGTTTTAGGACTCCAAACCTGAAATCAAGGACATACGAAGCAGGAGTTAAGAAAGTTACAGGAAAAGGAATATGGCGTTATATCATCTCATCATCTTCGGAATATGGCCAGTAAGAGTACAACCATTGATTAATCAATGGTAAAACAAAGCATGATATAAATACAAGGGTATGCTCGAGCGCAGCTTTTCTCAACGACCAATGAGAAAGCGTGAACCAGACTACGTCATCAATAGGTGGCAATTTGAAAGTTACGTTTTAAAAGTCTCCCGGAAAAATCGTATTTTGCATTTGTAGTGGGTCAAATTAATGGTGAAATGGAGGGAAATCGTACGCAATTGTAATAAATGCTATTTTTCGTGTGAATAATACGCGGTTTTATTGATTCTCGTACATTATAACTCTTTTCCGTACACAGGAGAAAAACCTTATAGTAATTCTAACGCGATTTAGTTGGACATGCAAGAATCCACACAGGAGAGAAACCGTATAAATGAGGTTAGGGTTATCGACGTGCAATACGTGCAACCGTCGTCCAACATGCCGAAGCCCTCCTGATATACCCGAGACCATGATAATCATGCCCGAGACCGTACGAATGTGACGTCATGTGGTTCACGTGCGCAGTGGGTTACCATCTCTCGAGCATACCCTTGTATTTATATCATGACAACAAAGTATGTAAATTAATATTCTACTGTGATTTCTGATTTTAGAATTTGGAATGATCCATTAAGAGTGGAATGTGACACTACTCCAAAGCAACCTTGTCCGGTTACTGGAAACACAGTAGTAGAGTTGGGACCAAATTCAACTAAACTGTGTAGGGCAATTTGGATGAGGTGATAAACTTGAAAAAAAGTAGCATTTGTTTAGAAAAGAAAGGACCGATAATACGTTTGAAAAGGAATCATTCATATTAATATCAAGTGAGTATCTATTCAAATAAGGAAATTAAAATGTTATTAAGCTTTTTTTAGGTACAAGGTCAAGAGGAAATTCTAGACCACTGTGGCTCAGGACGATGACCTCAATCACATTGTATTTACTGTCAATCTTTAAAAATGATGTTTTCAAAGCCTACCTGTTATTTTAATTTCATACAAGAGACGCGGTAAAGCATTTTTCATCATTTCAGGGGTGGAGTTTTGTGTATAAGTAATTTGGGTTACATCGGCTTATTTTGAGTTCTATGTGGACAGCAATAACGGAGTTTTATAAATATTGGTTGCAAAAAAAATTAAAAAGATCCTAGACAATTTTATTAATTTCATTTAAGTAATGATAATGAAAATACTCCTCAAATGTTTAAAAATAAAAAGGGAACGGTTGTTTTATGATAAATTGTGCTCATTTGTAAAGCCAGGTATTTTTAAATTGTTCAATATGTTTATTGTAAACTCAGTGTATTTTAACTATTTTGTTAACATTGTTTTACACCCTGTTGGTTCTTTTTTGTAAATAAATGAGCAGTTATCTATCTACTTTGTCAATTATTATGTATCTAAATAAAATACAGTTATATAGGTACAACTTCAATGTCGGTTTGAATTCAGATACTATATCTCTTTGTTTCATATTGCTTGTATGTTTCCGATGAATCAGCGAAGAAGAATAAATCTGTAATCATAGGTTATATCCCGAGTACTATGAATTTAATCAATTAAAATTATGCAAAGCTGGTTGTTAGGGAAATTTAAGGTTGAGGGATTTTATTTTGAATTAATAACTAAAACATTTGCTCAAAAGTAATATTTTGCTAACAATGTAGTTTTGCATAATTTTGATAAGATTGAATTAATTGTATGAGGGGTACCTATATTTAAAGATTATTTCTTGAATGAGATTAAATTAAATCAAAATAGCATATTTACATTTTATTTTGAATATAGTTTCCTGAGTAAGGAATAGTAGGTATTAATTATTTTTGGTAAAGTTTGTACAATAGATGAAGCTATTTCAATTTTAGTAAACAATTCATGATTGTCAGGAAGATTCTGGTCTTGCATGTTCTCCCACAACAATTTCACCTTGAACCCCCAGTTTTTCAATACAGTAGTAATATATTCCATTTATGCAGTCTGGTGCAAAGTATACTTTTTTTCTTCACAAATGCTGTGAATTGCCTCCATATTGATTTGTTAGTTGTACCTGTATTGACGGGGACACTATTTTTGATTGCTTTGTCGATTAATGAACTACAAAAAATCTTTACTGGTACTCATTGTGAATGGTGCGACGTTTTGCAATTTTCAGACACGAAATGAATTTGTTTGTATTCGTTTACCATAATAACGCAATACAAGAAGCACTGCGATGCTCAGTAATTCTAAAATATTTGTCAATGTAAAAGTCAAAAACATCAGAAAATTAATTTCTACCAAGCAATATTTCAGAAAGTACCTAGTTCTGAAAGTCAAACTAGTGAAATACATCATACTCGATGCTACTATCACTTGGAAAGTGTTCTAGGCCAGATATTCCATTATCCTAATCAAAATTACCCTTTTCAAATTGGCGGGCTTTAATCGCCCCTAAGTTTTAGCAAGGATTTTATTCACTATGTAATGCCATAAACAACAGAAAATCGGACTTTATGATTGGCCAGTTTAGGTATGAAGGAAATAATCAAGCAAAAAATGTAACAAATTATCAACTAGCTATTAGTAGGTTTAATTTTTTACTTTTTACTATAAGCAGACATCTCCATTATGCCGACCCTTTTTTACAGTCCCGAAGGTGTCTGCTTATGAGAGATTTTACTGTATTACATAAAAAAATTCAAATCTTTATTGCAATTATTCCAGTTATTAAAAAAGATATGGGAAGTGTAAATTTTTATGCAACCTGTATAGCTATCCATACATGGATATATTAGTACAGGATACGTTCACTACATGTAAACGTACGTCGAATCTTAAAATAACATATCACGGAGTTCGGTACCTTCCCCCATTTCATTCTAACCTATATCACTTTTTCTCTCTCCCTTTAGACGTATTTCATACAATGTTTCGTACGCTTAATTTTGAAGTTTTGAAATGAAAACGTCAGAAGTGTCATACAATTTCACAGTTTATTCTTCGAAAATTAAACTTTAGCAATGGTTTTGATTGCTATTATCAAAGAGGATATATCCTCTTTGGCTATTATTATCAACCGTAAAACTCAAAGGCGTTAGCGAGTGAATATCTTGCACACCCCCACACCTCATCGAGTGAGGTTATCAAGTGTTACCTGTTGAGGTTATGTTTCCTAATTTGTGTTTATATATACGATTACTTCTTTTCTACATTTTGTAGCATCTTGAGACCAAAAAGACTATCTCTGGCACCATGTAACACGAGTTAAATGTATTTTATCAGAATTTCTCTCAATGGCGAGTCCAAGTACCTCTCTAAAGGATAGCGCTATACGTAATTCACGCATTGAGAGTGACAGAAATAGATGGTACGTCTTGTTCAACTATATCAACGGCACGCCGTATCTTGTACTTATATATCTATGTATCCATATAATAGCCAGCGCCATCTCAGTGGCAATAGCTGAAACGTTATATGCACAAAGGCATGTAGAGGTCATGGAGTTGTAAATAATTTGCCCAAAAATTCCATTTTCTCAATAAAGACTGTATAGATTGATTTCAAATTTTAGGTAATTTTGGTGTGTTTCTTAGCTGAAATGTCAAAATTTGACGTTTAAAAATTAAAAGGTTAGCTGCAGCTACACCCTGAAATCTCAATGTATTGTTTTTGATGAAATTTAACGCTATTTCCATGGTGGAGAATAACGTGTGCTAGACGGCCGACCCAAATTCGTCGTGTTTGCGCAGTGAAGTCAGTATCTAGGAGAACCTTGAGGTCGCCAATTTAGTGAGTACACGCTGTGTTTAGTTTTTTAATAGTAATAATGCCGTCCTGTGCCGTTTCGAGTTGTAAGAATGACAACCAGAAAACTAAGGGTGCCAAATTAAAATATTTGGGGTTTCCAAAGGATGAGGGTGTAGCGTAAAGGTTGATAACCCCCTGTAAGCTGAAAGCTAAAATTAACCTCAAAAATGGTAAGTCGAAAATATTTGGTTTAATCTGTATTTAATGTATGCTATTTGCTTCACATACAGCTTGTATATGTTCAATCCACTTCGCGAGTAATGCTTACGAAGTACCTCTGAAGCACCAATTGTTGAATTACACTCCAAAAACAGCAAGACTTTTGAGACAAGATGCTGTACCCATGTTGGAATTCCCAAACACCTTCCAACCATGCTTCAAAGTGTCTCCAAACATTATAGTAATGAAAAGGAAGCGAAAGTTGGACGAACGTTTAGAGGGAGCTGGTAAAAGGGAACGACAGGCTGCAATAGAGGAAATTTTAGCTACAGTGATGGATTGTGATGAAATAAGTAACATCACAGAGAATCCGATCAGGCCAGAGACTCCGATGGGTGATGGTGCATCAAGCTTACCTGACATCCCAAGAAGGTAAGGCAAAACGTATGCAGGAGGGACTGTCTCTTAGTACATAAATTAAATAGATTTTGATGTGTGATGGTCTAAATCATCCACTTCCAACAATACGAATTAATAAGACGTGTATTGTTTGCAGTTCGGTTGTCTATTGGAGAAGGAAACCCTCAAGGCTATGATCTTATATCTGGAGCAGGAACTCGAGGAACTCGCAAAGAAGAACGCTGACTTAGTGTGAGAGAAGAAAGCTTCGGAAGAGAGTGCAGCAAAGATCCGGAAGGTACTGGGAAAAATCTTCACACCTGATCTTCAGAAGACGTTGCTGCATCGATATCATTGAGAAGCGTAAACCCAAAAGCTTATCGATGTTTAAGATCTCACGGGTACCTAGGTATTCGCTGCCTTATCAACTTTACGCTCTTGGGCTTCCAGTTTGAACTTGGAGTCAGGGACTTTGGATGATGTGATAACTTTAATGAAGACTAAAGGTGAATACATGAGTACCTTAGAGCGCTTAACGGTTTTGTCGTTTGATTAGATTTACATATCCAATCAAATTTGTATCGACAAGACAAATGAGCAGAAGGTAGGTCCTCACAAAACTTGTCGGACAGTGATGGCTCGCAGATTGGTCGGAAACTGGAAACAGCCCATTTTTTATAAATACGATCAAAAAATGAAGAAGAATATCATTGACAAAATTGCAACCAAAATGTACAATGCTGGCTTCCCTGTTGTATCGATTACTAGTGATATAGGTCCAGGAAATAGTTTTTGGTCGGAACTCGGAATTGGACACGACCAACAGTGTTTTTGCTCGCATCCTTACGATCCATCAATGAAAATTTTTGTCTTCGCTGATGCGCCTCGTCTGTTGAAGCTTCTGAGGAATCATCTTTTAGATCAACGTTCAATATTGACAGCAGAATCATCGACAAATCCTGTTTTGAAAAGTTATTGTCAGTGACTAACGCGGAACTTACAATCACGTATAAAGTCAATCAATATCACTTGAATGTGACCAGCAGTCAAAGACAAAAAGTTGCGCCTGCATGCCAACTATTATCAAAAAGCATTTCAAAAGCTTTTGACTTAATCAACGGTTGGTTTGATTTGTTTAATACGTCCATCAAGTACGATTGTAAAAACAACGCATGTGGAGTTGATATTGAACAACAAATCGCACTTCTC
Source organism: Agriotes lineatus (assembly GCA_940337035.1). Taxonomy (NCBI): domain Eukaryota; kingdom Metazoa; phylum Arthropoda; class Insecta; order Coleoptera; family Elateridae; genus Agriotes; species Agriotes lineatus. The sequence continues at coordinate 129,077 of CALNHX010002930.1, read as the reverse complement.
AATGAGGTTAATTCCACCATTTCGCGTTTGCGGATCGGAAAACACAAAGGACTTGTTCCATTCCAAAAGGGCATGTTATTGAGCAACCGGTCATTGTTAAGTGTGTACGTTTATCTCAAGAGATATCGTAAAACAACTGAAATTAATTGAAACAAACTTGAACGGCCAACTTGTGAACGAAAAAATATTAAAACAAAAAATTCTAGTTAATAACAAAATTTTAAATATCCTCCATATTAACATTAGAAATATAAATAAGACTATAGGCCAGTTGTTTATATTAATTGAACAATTTAATATTTCATGATCTCATAATCGTAACGGAATGCTTTCAGATAGCAAACTCATTATTGTAGAAAATTCTAATCTGTTTTGTAGCATATAACTTGTAGTCTCTCCTTTTTAATGTAGATATTAGCTGAAAGTTGTGACTTCTCTTTATTTTAGAATTAAATTTGTATAATCTAGCCCTTTTATATGTAAATGTATTTTTTCGTACACTAGCATTGAAAGAGCTACTTTGCCGTACAATTTATTAATCAGAAAGTTGCACTTTGCGGTATTAGTACGGCAAAGTAGTATTTTGCAGTATTCGTACGGCAAAGTAGCACTCGTCTCGAAATTCCGGACTCGGCCTAACGGCCTCTTCCGGAAACATCTCACTCGTACTGAAAAGCTCCACTTTCTATACTTGTAACGTAAATTACTATTTTCTACGATCGTGTCAAAATGACAACTTTTTGCACAGTTTCTAGTGTCAAAAGTGACGTTTATAGCACTCTTAATATTAGTGCTCTAATTACGTCTTTTTAACACGTTGCCATTGGAGGAGTGTTTTAATAATTTATTAAAACACGCTTTGCCGTAAGTTTGAATATCAACATAACCTAGAATATCTAACACAATGTGACGAAAAAAGTATTACCGAACTAAGTTTTTATATTTCTATTACGCTCATAGAAAAAATAGCGTATGATGCACGTGTATAAGAGCCATTAAAGCACTAGCGGCTTTAAAAGCACTCCGCTCACACGTTGTACTTTTAAACTCGTCGCACGTGCTTTAAAAGCGTACTTATACACTAGTTATCATAATATACTATAAAAGTTTAATTTAAAAATGTGTATTTTAGTTCTATTTGAATATTATATAGAAATACTACTCTCTGATACATACAGGTGCTCCAGCACCTAGTTACATACCTATCGTATGTATTTCATATTGTATATATATATTTTGTATCTTTTTTTGTATATAAATAAATATCTATCTATCTATCTAAAATCAAAGTACGATTTGGAGTAGATACTCATGTACCATCTAAATCAGGACATAGTTGAGAACTTATTTTCTTATGTTAGTGGAATGGGCTGTCAAAATGTCCACCCCACTGCCCTTGATATTAAATATCGCTTACGATGGTATATTTTAGGCAAACATTCCACTGTAATTTTTACAGTTAATAAAAACGCAGCATGTCTAGCCACCCCTCTACAACAACTTGATGAGGAAAAGAACTGTATTACTCAACGATATGTTGGCCTCTAACGTGGATGAAAAGGAGCAGTCAGAATTAACGTTATTAGAAGAAGAATTCCAACTGTCTTCGACATTTATCGATTGTGATACTTTTGACCATCATTTGAGATACCTTCGGATCAGAGGGACTTGTTGGATGATTTCGAAAAACTCCATTAATGATCACATCAATGACGAAAGTCTTCGAAATATCCTGATTTAAACATGAAAAGTCATATGATCCCACCATCGCCCAAGCTCGGAAAGATCTAATGTATTTCTAGGGGTAATTTGATGGTGTCTAGTGATGATTTATTGAGTGCTGCTGGAGTATTAAACGAAAAATTTTCTTTTATGCACAGAGGTTTATAGAATGAAAAAAAAATATTTACTACTTACTCTAGCAAAAAAATTACTGCTTTGAAATTACCGACAAATGTTGAATTGCTCTTTGAAGTGCTGTTGTGTTTGGCCCGTACCCAAACTTATATCCATTTGCAAACATTAAATAAAAAAAGTTATTCGAATACTCAACGAAATTTAGAAAGTAAAATTGGTAAATTTACTCCTGAAAGTTTGCCTCTTCTGTATGTTTTTAAACCTTTTCCCCCGAATTTTGGTAATTGCTTATAAACAGACTTCAGAGGCAACATGGCAGATGTATACCATGAGATTTAACACATGCTGTGAGCTTATAATACGAATAAATTCAGTTTCAAATCATCGCGAGGATGTAATATCATAGAGAATAGCGTAGTTTCTCCTCGATACTGACGTCACACAGAGTGGTGGAGTTAGAGCTGCGTGCTGGCACACCACGTTATTTTTCCATCATGACAATTTCTAATAAATCAATAGATACGGTAAGTTTATTTGTGGGAGTTTTAATTAGTACAGATAAAGTTAACAAGCAAAACTACTAGTATAGTACACGGAAGTAGTACTTTTTAGAAGAAATCATTTATAAAGTTTTCATATTCATGTAGATATATTCCCAATAGGGGTGAGAACAAAAGCCTGAAAAGTTCTCACTCAGCGCGTATCCGCAACATCCCCCTTTTTTTTGAAAACTCATCCCTAGCGTGTATAAGTTACAGTTTAAAAAACCTTTTTTGTAAACCATTACTCCGATTCACAAAATGTATAGAAAATGAAATGTTTATTATTAAATTCTACACAAAAAAGGTTATATTGTCTTTTTGGCTAATCTCCATCCAACTCTGGCAAATTGCGTTTAAAGTTAAAAGGATAGTTCTGAAAGCGCTGTGAGAAATCAATATATGGGTTCTCACAGAAACTATCTCAAGAAGTTAAGATTTTATTAAATGAACGGTACCTAAATATAGTGGAGCAGATCATTGTCGACACAACGCATACTATATCTACAGTTTTTAACAGTTTCTGGGCTTTATCGACTTTGTTAGAACCATGCATTTAAGCTTGTTTCCACAACAGCTATATGAGATAGAGCCCTCGGCGCGTTTTTTTTTAAGTGGTATCTCCAGAAGACCTATTCCACTAACAGCTTCCTTCCTTATTTGTTTGTTGGGTCATCTTCGGTTAATATTTCTTCAGATGCTGCATTTAGGCAACCTTGTCCGTGGCAGTTGGAGCACATAGTAGAACAATGTAATCCAACTTTAAGACATCCGCATTGTTTACCGCAACCCTTTTTACAGCTGCACGATATAACTTGCAGAATAGAAGTCAAAGCCAGTGTTTCAGTAGTAAAAACTGGTGATAACACATTGCCTATTTTCCTCTCGCCAAGATTGAATTTGGTGTCAATAGAACGAAACGGATGTAGTTATTCTCGCATATCTGGAAAATGTTTACCGTGATATAACTGCTCAAATTATCACCGATTAAGACTTTTTTGCCATCGACCTTCTTAAAATAGGATAGCATTATGGAAAAGAACCAATCTTCGAAGATATCAGAATCAAACCAGCCACTTAAAGTTCTATTGTACCTTGAACCATCGAGGCCACCTTCTTTCCAGCCCTCATACATGTGTTTTGCCGTATAGATAACATAAGGTGGTAAACGGTCAACAGTTGCACATATTCCAAACATGACGGTTGTACTAGTCTTACAAGAATCAATGGTTCTGTGAGTGTTCTTGGCACCTTTCTTTGCCTGCGACAACTTTAACGACACGAGGATCATCTTTGAAGTTCGTTTCATCATAGTTTACTATGTTCGTTGGTGGATAACCGTTCAAAACTTTTTCCAAATTGTCAAAATAGTTTTTGATAGCTTCATAAGAAATTGCTGTGCGAACCCTTTTAGAATTTTCGGCAAATTTCACGAAAATTCTTTTGTGTCTTGAAACGAAGCTCGCAAACCAGTCGTGACCAGGTAAGTTGTCATGAAACCTGGTATTTAACCCCTGTTTTGCGAGAAATTGTTGGTCAATACGACGAGCTTGTATCGGCTTCAAAGGGAATCCCCATTCCGCTCATAATGTTAAGGCCTCTTCTAAACCATTTTCATTGGAATCATTAAGAACAGGTTGTCTTCCGTATTTCAGGGGATGCTTCTCGTTTACATGGCTGTGTAATGTAGTATAAGGCACCCCATAAGTCTCGCATGCACAACGTATTGACATTCCATCTCTTACAGTGCGAACAGCATTCTCCAAATACACGGGGTCGTAGCTCCTTTTGCCGTATTTGCCTAGTTTCTTTAGATATTTACGAACCATCTGGAACAAATTTGTAAAACAAAAACGTTCAGTTTCTACTTTGAAAACTTTCCCCTAATCCCCATATGAAACGACACTGGAAATACCACAATTTTAATAAAATGCATCAACCATTTTAATAATAAATTAGGATTAGGGGACTAAAAACAATTTTTTTGATGAGATCTACTTTGCCCCAAAAAGTGACATCAGTTCATTCAAAAAATCCCACATGGGCTCCCCTTTAAAACACAAAGATCTTGCCGGTTCATTATTCTAACTCAGATGTTAGGTTATGCATATGCGCGGGTCAAATACACATAAAAATTAACAGATGGTCTGTGCAAATAAACGAATTTTGAGGTTTCGGTAAATCTACATTTCGGAATTTTAAAATGTATAGTGCTTTATGCAAACTTACTTTTGTTTATGAAAATTAACACGCGAGCACAACCACCATTCTGTGTTAGACTGGCTCATAGATAAAGACAAGACTGACTTGCACCGGCAAAACTGGCAAGCACGTTACAGGTGTTCGATTGTGCATTTTAATACAGCAGGAAGTTGTGATCCACTTTGGCCCAGCAAATCCACTTAGCCCCGGTTAACGGTATTGTATTCCATATGTCAAATATTTAAATTTGCCGCCATAAATAATCTACGTTTCAGTATTAATCAATAGATGTCTCTAGGGGGTGTTCCCTATGTGCAGGCCATAGTATTTAATTTAGTTGGCCGTGAGTTTTTTAAATTACTGCCTGTTTTATCAACTGCGTGACATTTGTAAACTGTCGTTTCTTTTATACGGTCGTCGTCACCCGCGGGGTTACATTATCTATGTAAAGAAATCACAAAACAATAACTAATGATGAAATCAGTGTGACCACGTGCGGTCTTGCCAACACTGGGAAATTGCATTCCACTAAATGAGAGAACAAAATCCACTAGAATTCCACTAACTTTTTTCCAAGTAAAGTAAAATAAACTACATATTTTTTTAAAATATTGTTCTATTATACAAAACTAGCGTTCTGCACCCAAATTGGGCGGGAAATAATCATTTGTACAAGAGTGATCCATTTGGTGTGTCGAGTTAATTTTGAGGTTAGAAAATCCACAAAAAAGTCACTTGTAAAAATTTGAAAACCCTACTACTGGCTTACTTGCGTCGCCCTACTGAGTCGATTGACACCAAAATCAGCCAATTCGGCCCACGGTTTGCTCTCAAAGTGGCGTCAAGCAAAGCAAATTATAATGTCGGATAGTAAATGTACCATAAACATCGATAGACTTAGAATAAAATGAAAAACAATGTAAAAAATCTGGTGTGATACACGCACACAACTTCCTTTTACAGTGATCTTATAATTAGCAAAAATTTGATTTTAAAGTTTTAAGCATTTGTCAAAAATTTTCAAAAATTACAAATTCTGCAAACACGGTACAAAATAGAGCGTTAGTTGAAGAGACAAATTTTTACACATAATCTCACAAGAGCATTAATTCTTTCCGGAATTTTTTTTGAGTGCATTCCAACAACGTCGTATTAATTTGCCCGAGCGGGACGCGAGGGCAAATTTGGATTTTGTTGGAATGCACGAAATAGTTATTTTCATTACAAGCGTCGAAAGTAGCAAATATCGTGCGAGTGTTGATTAGACAAACGAGGGCATAGCGAAGGGAAGCCCGAGTGGATCTAAAACACGAGCAGAGATATTTGCACTTTCGGGCGAGTTATGAACACTATTTTTTAGACGACCACTCAAAGTAAATTCTAGTTTTAAGAATTGTTTTTTTGCACTACTAGTCTCAGAACGCACCGTTATTGGCCTAGTTTTAGGTTGTGAAGTTGATTTTCTCCACCAAGGGAGAGAAAGTAAAATAAACAATTTTGACCGTGGTAACTAATAAATTGCTAAGTTACCAAATATGACTATTTTAATTTTGACGTTTTAAAGAGCTCTATTGTCAGGTTGACAGTTAAAATATTTTCGAAATTTGTTGGGAATTTAGGTATTAAGCCGTTTGGTAGTGCAAAAAATAGTATATACACCACGGTAGCGAATCGTCTTATAACCTTCGCGCTTTAGATACTTCGCGCTGCGCGCTCAGTATCTAATATGCGCTCAGGTTATAATACTGCGCTTCGCTACCTTGATGTATAATATACTATTTTGCACTCCTCTATTAAAAATCAAGTGACTACGCACGGAACCAACGATCGGAAACGTCAAATTTACAATCATTCTCGCATTTTACCGCACTAATGCTTGCAACGAGCACAGAGATTTTTCTCGTTTAAAAATGGTTTAAAAGTAGATTATTGTATCAAAGCCGAAGTTTATAATAAAAAAATGCATTTTACAACTTTTATTAACCCTTAAGTAGTATGACGGGGTCAATTTTGACCCTACAAAATTTGAATTTGTGATTACGCTACCTAAATATAGATGGCAGCAGCTATGCTTCCCTGTATTCTCTAGTTAGGTAGGCAACTTATGTACTAAATTTGATCATTCTCTGTTAAACTTGTGTACTGTAAACAACAGCTTAGGGTCATTTTTGACCCTGCCATACTGTAAGTGTAATATAGAGTGTATTGTGAAAGTTTTAAAATGTCTGGTGCTGGTGGAAGCAGAACAGGTATAACACCGGCTGAACATGAAGCAATTGTTCAAGACATAATGGATAATGGATTAGACAATGACGGTGAGTTCTCAGACTGTCCTAGCGAACATAGCGACCACGATACTAATTCAGAGGTTGAGCTTGATGATATATCTAGCGAATCTGATGATGAGAGTGATAATGAAGCGAATCAAGGCGGTGACAGTGAAAAAAAGAAAACATATTATTACGGGAAAAATAAATATAAATGGGCAACAACACCACCAGCACCCAGTAAAACACGTGCTAGCAACATTGTGACTCACTTGCCAGGTGTTACAGGCGAAGCTCGCCTAAAAAAACCATCTACACCAGTGCAATCTTGGGAATGTCTTATTGATGCAGATATTCTGAAAATTCTACTAGAAAATACTAACGCACAAATCACGGAAATGTCTGCAAAATATAATTTGCGTAGCCTTTCTTGTCAGTTTACGAACCATGTTGACATGATTGAATTGATATCATTTCTGGGACTTCTATATATGGCGAGGGTTTTCAAATCCAATCATGAAGACCTAAAATCCCTATTTGCCACAGACGGAACGGGACGAGATATTTTTCGGGCAACTATGTCTCTGCAACGATTCACTTTTTTACTTTGTGCCCTACGGTTTGATGACAAGACAACTAGATTAGAAAGAATTAGTAACGGAGACAAGCTTGCAGCCATATCTGAGATTTATAATCTTTTTATAATCAATTGCCAGTCTAATTATAGTTGTGGTGAATACCTAACTATAGACGAAATGCTAATAGCATTTCGGGGCAGATGCAGCTTTAGAATGTATCTGAAAGACAAGCCAGATAAATATGGCCTAAAGATGCAATGCCTGTGTGATGCTAGGACGCACTATCTGTTCAATGGTTTTATCTACACGGGTAAAAATACAAATGTAAGTAATCCTAGAAAACTAGCTGTACCCACATTGGATGTTCTTGCTCTTATTCCACCAGTAGCAAATTCCAACAGGAATATCACAGCTGACAATTGGTACACGTCTTTGGAGCTAGTCACCGAACTGCAAAAACACAAACTCACATTTGTTGGTACTATGAGAAAAAACAAACGTGAACTTCCATCTCAATTCTTACCACACAAACAACGAGTTGAGAAGTCATCTGTGTTTGGGTTTACTAAAGATTGTACTCTGGCTTCCTATGTCCCAAAAAAAAATCGGGCCGTTATACTTTTATCTTCCATGCACCACACTGACACCATTTGTGATAATGACAAGCCCGAAATTATACATTTCTATAATTCAACAAAAGGCGGTGTAGACTCTCTTGACCAAAAGTGTTCAAATTATAAAGTTGGAAGACGAACAAGACGTTGGCCTCAGGTTATATGGTTTCGCATCATGGATATCGCAGGAGTGAATTCCAATATAATTTTCAATGGCATTGCTCAAAACAAAACTATGGAGAGAAGACAATTCCTGACCACCCTAGGGCGTGATCTTATTCAAGAGCAACTGATGCGCCGAGTTTATGCGAAATTCATGCCTAAAGAACTACGCAGTGTTATTTGTAGAATCGCTAATGTGGCAGAACCTGTCAAAGAACCCCAACCTGATGAAGCTAGGGGGGCACGTGGCGTCAAAAGAGGAAGATGTTACATCTGCCCATATTCCCAGAAAAAAGAAAGCCTTTTGTGCAGTAATTGCAGTCACCACATCTGCAAAAATCATAGCAGAACAATCACTACATGCCAAAATTGTGAAGAAGCCCAAGGTAAGAAAGGTTAATGACATTTTTTTTCTTTGTATACTTATATAATTTTTTTATATAGAATGATCAAGCTGAGATACCCCCAAGGCAAAATCCGAGGAAAGAATCAGAAAAAAAAAAGTTTTTACAAGATATTGTTGATTTAGCAGTTTTTTCTATATTGCCTTATATTTGTCAATAAATTATTTATAAATGCACATATTTTTTTTCTGTGCTCTTAAAAGGGCTACAAGAGTGTATATCTACAGTACCTTACGTCGAATATCGTTTAGCAAAAACATTAGCATGCAAAAAAAATAGGGGTCAATTTTGACCCTGCCATACTCTAAGTGTGTGAGATTTAAGCCATACTACTTAAGGGTTAAGATAATACAGCAGAAATACTCTCAAAATAATTAAAAATCATTGCAAGCCAAGTCAGCGCCATCTGTGAGAAATTCTATAATACAGTCCTGTCACTCGGATTTCCACCTAACCAAAAAAAAAGTGCAAACGAGGTACCCAGGTAAATACAAAATCATATAATATTAATTATTGTTTTTTTTATCATGGTTATAAATGTTTATATTTAATGTGCAATTTTCGCAGGTAGAAATAGAAATGCCCGGACATCTTATGGTGTTTTCATTTGTAAGGGCCTTACTTATATATGCATTAGCGATATGGCTAGTATTTGACCCTGAGGGACCTGACTCGGACAAAGTTTCTGCCACTTCTGCGAAAGCAGTGCCTCGTATACTCGTGAGGATTTTGCAACTTTAAGTAAGTTGCAATGAAACATGGTACTTTCCCAATAGTATTTACACCAACAGGTAAATTGACACATTTACCAGAACGGTATGTAAGGAAAAATCTGTCATTATTTTTGACTAACAACCTTAATTTTAAAAACTGAGTAATAATTTCAACCCATTCATTTTTCGTTATAGCAAATTCTCTTTTAACATATGTTTTTGTTTCAGGAACAGAAACTAGAATGATATCATCTTTAAAAACAATATCCTTAATTAACATTTTGCAAAGTTCTCCTCTGCGGCATGCTCCAGAAATGCCAATAACCAACACTGTCTGTAAATGAATGTTAGATGTGAGGACCATGTTCAAATAAATAAAAAATAATTACCTTCATGAGTAAATATTCTTTGTTTGGTGCATTTATTAAGAATTTTGTGATATGTTCATCATCAAGAACTTGAGATTTCTTAGGACAACGATGTTCGGTTTTCCTTTTTAAAAGGGCTATTAATTTCGGATATTTTGAAATGTCAACATTATTTTTATTGTTTAAACAAGACTTTAACATGCTGTATATTGACCATAAAGACTTCTTATGTTCGCTTATTTCTTGGAAATAGGCCAGTAAAACATTTTCAGTGTAATTTTTTATTTTTTTCACTTCACACCATTTAAAATATGAATTATATGTATTTTCATACCTATGTCGTGATTTTATTGGCAATAAATTATTCACAGCTACATTTGCTGTGTTTCTAATTTCGGGTGGTGTACATTCCAAGTCTTCTTCGTCCGAAAACATGTTTGAATTGTTCTTTTACTCAAAAGTTTGTCGACCAAAACTTGACAGTTATTTAAATGATCAGATAGTTACCTACATTATCGACATCAACGCACCAACTTGATTTTTTTCGACAAATTAAAGGCGAATAATTTCTATATTTACATTTTTCGGCATTGTGGAGGATCCGTGCAAAAAATAATATACAAGACACGTGCGGGAACAGTTTTGCTTTATTCGTGCGACATTCTTCAACTCGTGCGCTACCGCGCACTCGTGTAAAAACTGTCGCACTCATATGCAAAACTGCTGTTCCCGCACTTATCATGTAAATAACTATTATTTCGTTTGCAAAATTGATTGTTATATTATTGGTACAATTATAATAAATTAGAGCTTATTGGAAGCAGAGCAACGAATAAAGCAAAAGCGTCTGGATTATTTGAATCAAGGTCTGCTGAATTGTGTGACAAACGTTTGTCACACAATTAAGCAGGCCGTGATTTGAATAAGTTTGTGCCGTTACGATATGACTAGTGCGATATAATATAGTGCTAGTGTATGAAATTGTCAACTTTCTGTAGTAGACTCACAGAATAATAATAACCAGAAGGATATTTTCTACACAACCGCATTGATGTCGACGCCGACAACGGGTGACCTCGAACCTTTGTATTCCATGGGCTCTCCCCAAAGCCGCTACCTACACTGACTGCACTGGCCGTTTCAGGTTAGAATTTCAGGGTAGAAACGTCTCAAGGCTATGAGGGGCCGGCGGTCAGGTAATACGAGATATCCTTCTGGTTATTATTATTCTGTGGTAGACTGCTGTTGCGATAATGTTACTTTCATATGTGGTCGTCTAAAAAATAATTTCCGGATATGAATTAATGCTCGAATGCAGATTCGGTAAGAAAATCGTAGCGACACAAACCCTAAAAAGAAATAATGTCTACCTACAAAAAAGTTCCAAGAAATTTTTTAGTTGTCTGGGTTACGGCATGTGAACTAATTTTTCTATTGGTCATTAATGAGTGTCGTACGATTTCCTCTAGAATTTTAAGCTGAATTCAAAAATGTAATAATATACCGGGTGTTCTATACCGGGTGTCCGTTCTCAATGTCGAACATAGGCGAACAAAGTGGGTGATACCGCCCCTTGGAGGGCGCTGGAACAATCCAGGGGTGCAATGTAGCCCAGGTGCATTTGGGGGGCGGTGAATAAAAATAAGGGGGCGGTGAAATCTTAAAGAATGAAGAGAAGATAAGAAGATTTAGAAAAACCGTTGGTACATATTTCATCTGTTGTGTAACATAGTGTAACATTATTTTCCAAATAAATACACAAAATGCAGGTTACAGATTTATTTATCCCATAATAGGCCAGTCACCGTAGACACAAAAATCGCGTTAGGTCGCAAAAAATTGCACAGTTCTGATTTTTTGGCATGTTAGGATAGATACCAATAGTGTAAAACCAAGTTTGCAGCTTCGAAAGACCTGTGCTAACTGCGTGGTGCTCGAAAAACCTTTTTTTCTGACTTTTTTCAGTTTTTGGCTTATTACTTCTAAAATGTGTATCCTACGGAAAAAGTACACTGTATGGTTTTAAAGTAGACAAAATTTTCTACAATTTGAACGTAACAGCAGCTTCGTAGGTCTAATTAGTCCCGAAATACAGCACTTCAAAATTGGCTATTTTTCCCAAAAAGTTCAAAATTGACGTTTTAGCCGCCTTCCGAGCAGAGTATTGGTTAAAATACTCATCCTACGAGGAAAGTCATGGAAAAGGAAGTTGTAGAGCAATTACTTAGCTTTAATTTAAGTATAAGTGAAACCTTATAGGACCAATAGTTCCCTTGTTATCAGGAAAAAATGAAAAATTAATGAAAACGAATTTTTCAAGAAATATAGCCTGACGAATTGCAGGACTTCTGTAAAGGATAATAAAGACATAACTCAGTGGAAAATGGTTTATATCACGCAACATTAAATTGAGCACAATTAATAATAAAGGTATAAATTTATCAAAATTATATCAAAATTGTACAAAAATTATTTTGATAGTTTGGGAAACCTGGGAAGTGAATGTTGAACATGAAGTGATAGCGTGACCTCAGCTGACTCCTGCGATGTATTAAATGCATAATCAATTTTATAATAAATTACAACGAAGTAGGTATGTACCTTTGCGCACTTAGCGAGACAGTCGTATTCTTTTGGAAGGCCCAGGTTCGTCAGACGGCTTTTCTTGAGGCCTCGGAGACTCCTCTGTTGTCGGATTAAATCTACTACGAGATACTAGTGGTAAATGAGGTAGGGGAGGAGTATTCAGGCAGGTCTTCCCCTGACAAACTTTGCAGAGAGCAGAGCATTTCAGCCCTGCTCTTTGGCAGGAGCAGCTCCCTCTTCTGCACCCTTTCTGGCATCTGCATGACAGGAATTTCAGCAGGGTTAGCGACGCTGGTTCCTTGATTGAGGTCACCGGTGTCAGTCGCTGCTGGTTCCTTGTCCACCCCCAAATGGTGGGCCCTTTCTCTACTCCCAACTACTTCTGCACCTGGTAGTAGGTTCTGTAGGAATGTTGGGCACCAGCCTCTTCGGTTGGAGGCAGACGAGCGAGGTGGACTTTGGCGTTGGATTGCTATTAATAACTATCTGTTCAGGCCTAATGTACGTGCGTTTGTTTGCTAATGCAATGCCGTTTGGCCAACGCTGTTGATAACCAAATTCATTTATCTGTTCAGGCCTAATTTATGTGCGTTTGTTTGCTAATGCAATGCCGTTTGGCCGACGCTGTTGATAACCAAATTCATTTATCTGTTCAGGCCTAATTTATGTGCGTTTGTTTGCTAATGCAATGCCGTTTGGCCGACGCTGTTGATAACCAAGTTCATTTATCTGTTCAGGCCTAATTTATGTGCGTTTGTTTCCTAATGCAATGTCGTTTGGCCGACGCTGTTGATAACCAAATTCATTTATCTGTTCAGGCCTAATTTATGTGCGTTTGTTTGCTAATGCAATGCTGTTTGGCCGACGCTGTTGATAACCAAATTCATTTATCTGTTCAGGCCTAATTTATGTGCGTTTGTTTCCTAATGCAATGCCGTTTGGCCAACGCTGTTGATAACCAAATTCATTTATCTGTTCAGGCCTAATTTATGTACGTTTTTTTGCTAATGCAATGCCGTTTGGCCGACGCTGTTGATAACCAAATTCATTTATCTGTTCAGACCTAATTTATGTGCGTTTGTTTGCTAATGCAATGTCGTTTGGCCGACGCTGTTGATAACCAAATTCATTTATCTGTTCAGGCCTAATTTATGTGCGTTTGTTTGCTAATGCAATGCTGTTTGGCCGACGCTGTTGATAACCAAATTCATTTATCTGTTCAGGCCTAATTTATGTGCGTTTGTTTCCTAATGCAATGCCGTTTGGCCGACGATGTTATAACCAAATTCATTTATCTGTTCAGACCTAATTTATGTGCGTTTGTTTGCTAATGCAATGTCGTTTGGCCGACGCTGTTGATAACCAAATTCATTTATCTGTTCAGGCTTAATTTATGTGCGTTTGTTTGCTAATGCAATGCCTTTTGGCCGACGCTGTTGATAATCAAATTTGTTTACCTGTTCAGGCCTAATTTATGTGCGTTTGTTTGCTAATGCAATGCCGCTTGGTTGACGCTGTTGATAACCAAATTTATTCATCTGTTCAGACCTAATTTAGATGTGTGCTTTTTTTCTAATGCAGTGCTGCTTGGCCGATGCCATTAATCACCAAATTCACTCAACTGTTCAGGTTTACTTTAGATGTTTGTTTTCTGATTCATAACTACCTACCAAGGCCTTCTGTATAACTAAATTCATTCAGTTGTTCGCGCATAATTGTTGCGGTATTTGTGGGAACATTCAAGAGTCGCTGAGGTCGCGGTGAACTAATTTCATGTAAGAATTTAATTATATTTAGAGTTAAAGAGTCTCCCAGCTGGGCTATATAGTTTAGTCCATATTAGTGTGTTTACCTTTTTGTATATTGCTAATTTATGTGTGAGACCAATAGACCGGTATTTTGAATGTGGTCTTATGATTTACGACGAGTCTGTGCATGCCCACTTGCAGGTTATTGTGTAAAGATAAATGTGCGGCGCAGCCTGACTGTTTAAGCGTCACAGGTAAGTTGGCGACGCTTGCCACTACAGCCTCGAGGTTTGTGAGGTCGTGCACTCATATTCTACTCCCGTTGTTTTCCAAGGTGATAAGTCGAAAGGTAGGTTCACTTGTTTCCTGGTTCCCCTGTGGGCTTACCGTTGTATTTTCGTTCTGATCGATGGAACCGGGTGGCGTCCATTTAACTTTATCAATGTTACCTCCCCTTTGGCCGTTGCCCGTAGGTAATCTCGTAAAGGACCCTCCCTCACTCCACTGATGTCTAGCCGGCATATCTTGTTGCGGGTTGGGTAGCGGCCCTAGGTGAGTCTTTGTCCCGATTATGTGAAATATCGTCCGCGCCGGGCGTTTAGTTCTCGTATGTGCCGGCGCGGTGTCGTAAAAGTCGGTTTAGGCCGTAACATACTCCACTACATATAAGTATGTGACCATTTCCCAATGTTGAGCTTCCTATCCCTTCTTTTTTGTTTCTGGTATCTCTAATATATTTAGTCCCGTTCTTTCGAATTCTTCTTCCTATTCCTTTTCTTTTCCTTTTAAACTCCGTATATTCCATGTTCCTATTTTACACCAAGTATGTTTTCCCTTCCTTGTTACTGTAGTATTATTGTTAATTTTTGATATGATTGGGTTTATGTAGTTTGTTTTATTCGTAATCCTTTTCTTTGCTAGTTTCCTCTTATTGGTTCCGTCCTTTACGTATTTAATTACTTTTTTGGCTCCGTATCTACCACCTTTTTCAGGCTACCACCTTCTGCGTCTGTCCATTTTTATTTGGAGCCATTTATTTCTATTTTTCGGTATCCTACTTTAATATTCTTTCCTTTTTCTTTTTCTTCTCTATTTAAAGACACTGTAATAATGTTTATTTTAACTGTCTAAATTATTTTGAGCATAATAATTATTTTGAAAATCAATAAATCCTGGCAATTTAAAAGCAAGTGGTACGCATTAATAGTTGATTTTATTCAAATATTAAACAAAACAGATTGACCGCGAGGGTCTAAGGTACTTAAAGTGAACAGAACCCTGCAAATTTACAAGAAAAAGTTATTGTGTTTCTCAAAAAAAGCCCTGTAGTTATTCACATGACAGCTTTTTTGTATGGCGTGTATTCAACTATGCACAAAACCTAGATGTTTACAAGCAAACTGTATTTTGTTTTCCAACAAAGCTGTGCAAGTTTGACGGAACGACACCCTTTTGCAAAGATACAGGTCGTTGTTATAAATTATACAAGAAAAAACGATATTTTTATTCAACATGCGATTAAATTAGAATAAATAACACGCAATTTCATTGAAAAATGTTTTGCTACCATCATTTCGAGAAGCAAAATTTCAGTTACGTAAGCTTGTTGTGCATTTTTATTACAACCTTCTTGTACAATTGATGGAAATATGTATGTTGACCACAAATTAACATAAATTTGAATAAAAAACACGCAATTCGACATCATGTCCCTTAAAATTATACAAAAATCGACATCATGTCACTTAAAATTTTACAAAAAACGATATTTTTATTCAACTTGCGCTTAAATTTGAATAAAAAACACGCAATTTCATTAAAAAATGTTCTGTTACCATCATTTCGAGAAGCAAAATTTTAGTTAAGTGGGATTGTTGTGCATTTTTATTATTACAATGTCATTGTACAATTGATGAAAATATGTGTGTGTTGACCTCAAATTATCGTGCAATTCGACATAGTGTCACTTAAAATTTTACAAAAATCGGCATCATGTCACTTAAAATTATACAAAAAACAATATTTTTATTCAACATGCGCTTAAATTTGAATAAAAACACAATTTCAGGATAATACAACGATAGTAGCATGTGAAAACCACAAGTTGTTGTACAAAACAATTTTATAATAACGAAAATTATGTAAAAATAGTTTTAGAGTTATTTCTAAAAATAACTTAATCATAATTTTAGAAATGTTTTACACTTTTTTATAAATCGCATCGCTCAAAATTCAAATAAATCGAATTTTTTTAAATTACATCACGCTATTATGAAATCGTAGATTGATTTATATGGATTTTCACCACTTTATATCTGTAAAATAGCTTTAAATACAAATATTTTAGCTTTTAACAGGGTAGAAATAAAAAACACAATTACTTTGTAATAGAGATATATTTTGTTATTATTTCGTAGAATATTTAATAATATAAAAATAAATGTACACTTGACTGTCTTATTTCTAAAATCACTTAGCCAATTTAAAAAAACTGTGATTTGAGGTGCATAACATTTCAAATTAAAATGGCGGAGAGTAATAAAATCAGAATTCCTTTACAAAGGATCGTAGAACAAATTTCATTATGGCATTTTAAAGTTTAAAACGCTCCCAAACCAGAATTCCACTCGTTTTTGATGTTGATGACATCTTCCTTATTGATGTAGCAAACTTTTCAAATTACCCTTTACACGTTTCAAGTCGGCGATTTTAACTACCATCAAATTATACATAAGCAATAAATTTGCCACCGTGTCATACGTTACGTAAAATGGAAATTTGTTTGCGAGGTCCTTTGAAATAATCCTGCAAGTGTTATTGCTCACATGTTCCACTGTATGTTCACTTAAATCACATTTGAAGGTTTTTTTGTTCACAAACATGTCCGGTAGAGCTTCCTTATTCTTTCAGACTATTCTTTTCAATTTAAGAGACTGTAATTTACCGTCAAAACTTGCTTCGCCATGTCGATTAACAAGATGCAGGAACAGTCGGCTGAAACAGGCTGGGGTCGACTTGAGGGAAGACTATACAATATCGTCTACAAAAAAGTTTTTTTACCCTCTTATCGACGGGATTGAGTTTTACTTCACAGATCGTTATATAATAGAATGTAGAGAAGGTAAAAAGTTGTAATTTGCCATATTAAATTTAGTTCTTTTTACAAATACGGTCAAATAATTTTCAGGGTTTTTCGAAATTCATCCCTCCAAAGGAGCTAACTGTGGTAGATCTGTTTTTACTTCCTTTTACAATAAAGAAAGTATTGGATTCACCCCAAAAATTCGAAATTGAGTTTTCAACAGATCTTCACGTTTTAGAGTCCCCTGAACCCAAAAAAACATATTTTTTTCATTGGTCTTTCTGTGTGTCTGTCTGTGTATGTGTCTGTCTGTGAGCAGAATATCTCAAAAACGAAAAACGGTATGGCGTTGAAACTTCATATATAAGTTTTGTGTACTATGTAGATGAGACAGCAAGCTTTTGAAGAAAATCACATAACCGGAAGTAGGTGTTTACTCTAGCAATTTTTCAGTTTTTTCGATTTTTTCAAAAACGGCTCTAACGATTTTTTTTTACTTTACATTTTTCTTACATTTTTAATGTGTATTGATCTGAGATAGGTGATTTTCCAGTTTAATACTTCTAAAGTGGGGTTCTTTTGTTTTTTTTTTTATTTTTTTATTAACTCCTATTTTAAATAAAACACCCGGTATATTATTACATTTTCGAATTCACCTTAAAATTCTAGAGAAAAAACTAACGCTCTGTTTTGTACCGTTTTTGTGGAATTTGAAAATTTTTGACAAATTTTTAAAAATTAAAAATGAAATGTTTGACTAATTATAAGATCACTGTAAAAAGAAGTTGTGTGAGTGTATCACACCAGATTTTTTCTAAAGATCTATAACAAGGAAACTACTATAGGTGGAAAGCTGAAATTCGACATATTAGTTCGTTTTACAAATCAGATCAAGTAACTTTCAAGGTTTTGCAGAATTCATCCCCGAAAGGGTTTAAATGGAACAAATCTGTTTTTCTAAATATTGCCACAAGGAAACTACTACAAGTATAGGACGTTGAAATTGAGCATATTAGAACATTTTTCAAATCGGGTCAAATCATTTTAGGGTTTTGGAGAATTCATCCCCGAAAGGGGTTAATTGAAATAAATCTGTTGGTCAAAATATCTCCACGGGAAAGCTACTACAGGCAGTAAGTTGAAATTCGGCATTTAGATCGTTTTACTGATCGAAAATCATTTTTAGAGTTTTTCGAAATACATTCCCTCAAAGTGGTTAAATAGCCCAGAAGTCATTTCTAAAATTAGCCACACAAAATCTACTACAGGCCAGAAATTGAAATTCGGCATATTAGATCGTTTTACAAATTAGGCCAAATCAATTTCAGGCTTTTTCAAAAATAACTCCGGAAAGGTTTAAATGAGGTAGATGTGTTTTTCTAAAGATCGCCATAATACGGTAACTGCTGCAGGTAGAAAGTTGATTCGGCACAGTAGTTCGTTTTACACATCGAATCAAGTCATTTTCAGGATCTTTCGAAATGTATCCTGTCAAAGGTATTAAATGAGGTAGATGTGTTTTTCTAAAGATGGTAACGAGATAGATAAAGGTAGGCAGTTGAAATTCGGCATATTAGTTCGTTTGACAAATCATGTCAAACCATTTTCAGGGTTTTGCAGAATGCATCTCCCCAAAAAAGTTAAATGAGATAGAACTGTTTTTTAAAGATTGCCTTGTGACGAGCGAACTACTACTAAGTTGACATTTGGCATATTAGATCGTCTTAGAAATAGGCCAAATCATTTTCAGGAAATTTTGGAATTCACCATCAAAGGTGTTAAGGTGTAAATAGTCTCTTAGCGTTGGTACTGTGAGAACAAACCTTTAGTGCCGATATTCGGTTCGCACGCATCGAAATTCGTTAGGTTGGCGATTACTTTTTTGGTGTACTCGGATTTTGCAACCTCATTGCGCTTCGGCCTTTGTCTCATTTTTACAGCAAAGCTAGCAGCTTACACGGTTTTTCGCATTCTATAATCTGATGGGGGAGTTAATCTGCTTTTGATTCTTTGTGTGCCCCACGCCGTTTGTCGGAGTTTTGGTGTAGAAGCGAATATTTCGACATTTAAGCCCGCGCCAATTGGCGGAGTTAGTTGCAAACAAGCTTCTGCAAAAAAAAAATCCGTACACATGGCTCATATTCTTGGCGAGTTATTTTGAAGTTTGTCCGCTCTCGCGTGAAGCGCATGTCGCTTATTTAAATGATTTTCTAGCCGTTCCTACCCTACCAGCGGCCTCAAAATCCTCAATTTTAGCCCTAAAAAACGAATATTGCGATGAAATCAACAACAAAATTATATCTCTCTTGTCTGAATATGAAAAACAATATTGAGTGTGAATACAATTATATCACATAATGACAACATATGATAATTTTTATGAAATTTCTAGGTTCGTTAAATTGCAGTGAAATATATAAACATTGCTTAACACCAAAAATAAGATCAATAGATATTCCCTTGGACATTTTAAATGTGTTTAGTGGCTTAATAGATACGATAAGATTAATGGTAGGCAATTTATTTGAGAACTACTTAGATTTGGTATTAAATGAAAAAGCCATAAGCCAGGCAGAAGTGTATTATTACCGCGTATAGATTAACACATTCTAATATTGCACTACCTTTTTGCTTTCGGAAAAGGCAATTTTCTGTGCGCCTGTCATTTGCTTTGGCAATTCAATAAATCATAAGAACAAACTGTGGTTAAAGTGGGGAATATATCGTATTTGTCACAACCAGTATTTAGAAATGGTGAAGTATATGCAGCCATATCACGTGTGAGTAGTTTTAAAAACTTTAAACATTTTAATGTTACCTAATGGATCATGCCACACTTACAAAGAAATTTTGTAACTTGCAAAGTATTTTGCAACGGGTCCACTAGTTATTATTAAGATTCTAGGATAATAAAATTAGCAAGGCAAGATGCAGACTTAGACGCTTTGTTTATAATTGCAAGTGTTTATGTGACATGTAACACACATAGGTAACACTACTCACGAAAATTAATCCTGGTGACAGGTGACCATCCAAACGTTCTAGAAAAATTTCGATAAGCAGCGGGAAAAATATAATAAGATAACTCGGAATGTACCGCCTATTAACATTTTCGCAGCTTTGCCTTGGCTTGTACTTGCCTACCTCAAATGTTAATAGGTTAATAGTTAAACTTCAAAACAACTCGCCCAAGAATATGGGCCATGTGTACGGATTTTTTTTGCAGAAGCTTGTTTGCAACTAACTCCGCCAATTGGCGCGGTCTTAAATGTCCAAATATTCGCTTCTACACCAAAACTCCGCCAAACGGCGTGAGGCACACAAAGAATCAAAAGCAGATTAACTCCCCCATCAGATTATAGAATGCGAAAAACCGTGTAAGTTGCTAGCTTCTCTGTAAAAACGAGACGAAGACCGAAGCGCAATGAATTTGCAAAATCCGAGTACCACCAAAAAAAAAATCGCCAACCTAACGAATTTCGATGCGCGCGAACCGAATATCGGTACTAAAATTTTGTTCACACAGTACCAACCGCTAAGAGACTATTTACACGCAGTAACACCCTTTGGTGGTGAATTCTAAAATTCCCTGAAAATGATTTGGCCTATTTCTAAGACGATCTAATATGCCAAATGTCAACTTACTGTCTGTAGTAGTTCGCTCGTCAAGGCAATCTTTAAAAAACAGTTCTATCTCATTTAACTCTTGAGGAGATGCATTCTGTAAAACCCTGAAAATGGTTTTACATGATTTGTAAAACGAACTAATATGCCGAATTTCAACTGCCTACCTGTATCTATCTCGTGACGATCTTTAGAAAAACACATCTACCTTATTTAATACATTTGAGAGGACACATTTCAAAAGATCCTGAAAATGACTTGATTCGATGTGTAAAATCAACTACTGTGCCGAATCAACTTTCTACCTGCAGCAGTTACCGTATTATGGCGATCTTTAGAAAAACACATCTACCTCATTTAAACCTTTCGGGAGTTATTTTTGAAAAAGCCTGAAATTGATTTGGCCTAATTTGTAAAACGATCTAATATGCCGAATTTCAATTTCTGGCCTGTAGTAGATTTCTTGTGGCTATTTTTAGAAAAACAGTTCTGGCCTATTTAACCACTTTGAGGGAATGTATTTCGAAAAACCCTAAAAATGATTTCCAATCAGTAAAACGATCTAAAATACCGAATTTCAACTTACTGCCTGTAGTACTTTTCCCGTGGCGATATTTTGACAAACAGATTTATTTCATTTAACCCCTTTCGGGGATGAATTCTCCAAAACCCTAAAAATGATTTGATCGGATTTGAAAAATGTTCTAATATGCTCAATTTCAACGTCCTATACTTGTAGTAGTTTCCTTGTGGCGCTTTCAGTGATTTTGAATGACATAGATACAAGTATAGCATTTAAAATTACTTACGTTTATGTGCCAAGATGTGTAACATCCCTTTTTCATGCTATCTTCTTCTGTAATACAGAATATGAATATACTCTATCTTTCTTGCAGTTACTAGCACAGCACCCTAGATATAGAACACAGCATGCTTATTTTTGTTTTTCAAAAACGTATGTTGGTTATTGCACCTTGTTATGAACAAGAAATGTCAAACTCACATTTTAGGTGTAAACACATAACCTTAAAGAAGTCGGCTGTTTACTAATTTCAGTATGATTAAATTACGCTTTAAATGCGACAAAGATGATCAACTATTTCCATGTGATGGCTGTAAAAGAGAGCTGTGCAAAAAGTGTGGAGAAATATCCGAAACCGAAATAAGATGCTTAAAGTTACGTAAGAGAAAACTGCTAATCTTTTGTGAACCATGTAAGGTTGGTGTTTTTCGTGTTCCAGAGTTAATTAAGGAAGTGCAGCAGCTACTTGAGAGTAAATTTGATCAATGGTGACAATATGTCATGAATGTGCAAATAAGCTGGATATGGGTCACAACAAGGCTTTGATCTCAGAAATGTTTTAACGTCAACCGCGAGCTAAAAATGTTATACTTTTCAACGTTCAAGAACCTCATGGTAACTCCTATTCAGAAAAAGCCCACGTAGACAAAAACTCAGTCAAAGAACTGTTGAGATATCGAAGTGGATACTTATAACTTGAAACTTTTTAGGTTAGAAAAATTTGATATAGTATAATACCTACGTCGTTTAGAAGTTATTCTGAATTCTTGTGAAGAAGCAAAAAATATTTTAAGAAACAAGAATAAAATTGCAGTGCCTAATGTGCAAATTAAATCTGATCAGACTCTAGCGCAAACAGATTACTTTAAAAAAAATAAGGCTAAAATTGAGCGGTTTAATAAGGAAGGGGTTACTAATAAAACAATCAAATACCTAAATGGTGTTCCTACAATTGTGGATGCCACTTCCCGTAGTAACTCAAAAAACTACTAACTGTGTACTATCAAAATACTCGTGGCCTTCGGACCAAATTACAGTTACAAATTGCAGTAACTACCAATAGTGATTATGATTTAATAATTTTTGCTGAGGCATGGTTACAGAGTGACATTTCTGATAATGAAATGGGACTCTCGAACTACGCTGTGTTCAGGAAGGATCGGAATAGTGAAACTAGTGTTTTTAGTAGAGGTAGGTAGTGGTGTTTTGATAGCTGTTCGGAACCATCTCTGCAGTAGCCGTATTTATGTTACTAACACTAATGTTAAACACTTGTTTGTAAAAATTTCCTGTCAGTCAACTTATCTTATAGTGGGTGCAGTTTATATTCCACCGAGGTCTGCGGGGGATATACGTGTTGTCCCCAGAAATTTTGAATACGAGCATTTCAATGCATTACTTGGTGCCTAGTTACTACTCTCATTTTTTGCTTAGCCGAACCAAATATTTTAATTCACTAAGCAACGGAAAATAATTAGTAATTTCTAGTTTTTACTGATTTTGTAATAAAATACGGAATCAAAGTCAAAAATAGTTACACGATACAAATTATACTTAAATTCTAACAAACACAATATTAACCTAATGAATAACAAATAGCTAAGTTTATTTTATTAAATGTTCAAAAACATCTTGTTGAGCAAGACAATATCCCAGACGATCATAAAATTCTGGTCTAATTTCTCTTAACATCGCAAGAGTGATATTTTGAGAGGCTTCAAGAAGTTTTATTCTGAGTTCATCCACGTTGTTATCTCTTTGATGCTGGTGGGTATAAATTGTTTGCTTTGTGGCCCAAAAAAAAATATATATATTTGGGGACAAATCAGGAGATCTTGGTGGCCATTTTATGTCTCATGTGGTGCTAATAATACGATTAACCGGAGAGCCAGTGGCAATTCGAGCAACGGACGTTCTGTAAGGCTAAAAATTTTTTTGGTAATGAGTCATAGCATGCCAAGTACATATACAACGACCTGGCAGACATCAGCCCTGCACGTCATCATCCCTTATATTTTTGAAATTGTCAATAAAATTTAAAAAAAAATTTGTCGCTGTAAGCTTCAAATTTTAATATGTTTTAGTTCATGCATTGTGAGGTAGGAAAAAAAATTGACAGGCGATTTCGATGAGCACTAGTACCTGACAGGTGAGTCGAAAGATGTGCAATTTTTACACATGTTTAAGTGAGCGATTTAGAAAAGGTGTGTACAATGCCAGGCGGTTCTGGTTAGCATATGTCTTTGACAGGCCACGGAGAAGATGCTATGTGAGTGCGAGTGAGAGACGTAATGTCAACTTAATGGCGCGAGTGAGACAGTTTGTCTAACGGAAAGTTTGAAGGGTCTTATACCTGCTTCCATAAATAAACAGATTTTAAAAGAAAAATTTAGTCAGTTGCAATTCATTCTTGTAAACTGTACAGTCGTGTTTTGCTTTATTACTACGAATGTACTGCGTTCTATGTTACATATTATTTTAAATTTTGTAATTTAAACTATATATTAATATTAATTGTGAAGTTTAGTTTGTGCATATCAAGTATATATTAATATTTAAAAAAATCTGGTGTGATACACGCACACATCTTCCTTTTACAGTGATCTTATAATTAGCCAAAAATTTGTTTTTAAATTTTTAAGCATTTCTCAAAAATTTTCGCTATTACAAATTCTACAAAAACGGTACAAAATAGAGCGTTAGGTGAAGAGACAAATTTTCTCTAGAATTTTAAGCTGAATTCAAAAATGTAATAATATACCGGGTGTTCTATTTAAAATAGGAGTTAATAAAAAAAATAGAAAAAAAAACAAAAGAAACCCATTTTAGAAGTATTGAACTGGAAAATCACCTATCTCACTTCAATACACATTAAAAATGTAATAAAAATGTGAAGTTTGAAAAAAATCGTTAAAGCCGTTTTTGAAAAAATCGAAATAAACTGAAAAATCACAGGAGTAAACGTCTACTTCCGGTTATGCGATTTTCTTCAAAAGCTTGAAGTCGGATTTACATAGTACACAAAACTTATATATGAAGTTTCAACGCCATACCTCTTTTCGTTTTTGAGATATTCTGTTCACAGACAGACAGACAGACACACAGACAGACAGACCAATGAACAAAAACGCGTTTTTGGGTTCAGGGGACTCTAAAACGTGAAGATCTGTTGAAAACTCAATTTCGAATTTTTGGGGTGAATCCAATACTTCCTTTATTGTAAAAGGAAGTAAAAATAGTGTGCAGGATGGAATCCGAAGACGTTGTTTGTGTGATTTGTAACCAAAAAACTAATGACAAAACAGTACAATTTACAGTGACTACTTTGGATAAAAGCAAATCCTCATTAAAAATAAGAAAAGAACATAATTTCAAAGTCAATAACATTTATTTGCCAGAGGCGGTTGATGCTAGTACAGGTTATCATGTGAAGTGTTATAAAAACTTTCTGGCTGTGATGAAAAAATATCGCCCGAGTGAACCATCAATATCATCGAATGCACCAGCATTATCATCAGGTATTTTTCGATTGACTTATATATTCTTTATTAGGTTTGATCTTTTAATTAAGCATATTTTTCATTCGGTTACTTGACAGAAATTCAATCACTACTAAATATATATTAGCAATTATTAATTTCAAAATAGTAATAAGTAATATAACAATAATTTTGAAATTAATGTGAAAATCTATGATTGAAGCGAATAATTAATAATAATTATTATTTTCATAAATAAATTATTTTGTGTTACAAGATAATTAATTATCGCATGATAATATTTTTTATTATTATTATGCCAACTATTGAATATACTTTTAAATTTATTTCATTTCTTGCAATATGAATAATTTAGTATCATATCTTTTCTTACAGAAATGTCAAATATCGAAACTGAGGAGATCACACCTTCAGTAGTTACTGAGCAAAGCGAAGCATCAATATCTAGTGAACCCTCCGTCAGTGAAACTAGCGTTGACAAGTTGTGTGTATTTTGCCAAAATAAATATAAACGAGTAAAAGGGCGGTTTCAAACAGTGCATTCATCAGAAACAGAAGGTTTGATGCAAGCCCTGAAGGTATTTGGCGAAGATAACGAATTTTATGAAAAAGTAAGCAAAATTTCGTCTCTCACTCGGGGTCACGTAGCATCTTCTCCGTCGCCTGTCAAAGACATATGCTAACCAGAACCTGGCATTGTACACAGGTTTTTTAAATCGCTCACTTAAACATGTGTAAAAATTTCAAATGTACAGAACAAAGTTTATTTTAACCCTATATACTGCACATCTTTCGACTCACCTGTCAGGTACTAGTGCTCATCGAAATCGCCTGTCAATTTTTTTTCCTACTTCACAATGCATGAACTAAAACATATTAAAATTTGAAGCTTACAGCGACAAGTTTTTTTTAAAATATTATTGACAATTTCAAAAACATAAGGGATGATGACGTGCAGGGCTGATGTCTGCCAGGTCGTTGTATATGTACTTGGCATGCTATGACTCATCACCAAAAAAATTTTTAGCCTTACAGAACGTCCGTTGCTCGAATTGCCACTGGCTCTTGGGCTAGATGAGGAAATATTGATTTAAATATTCCTTAGCCGCATTGTGAGCAGGACATCGGTCGTGCTGATACCAGATGTGGGCCATATCAATGTTTTGTAAGTCTTGAACTGCTGGTATCACTTGCTTGTCAAGCAGTTGCAAATACTTTTGGCCATTGAGGTTCCCGTCAATAAAAAATGATCCTATAATAGTGTCCCCCAGTATACCAGCCCAAACGTTAAGTTTTTGGGGGTACTGAGTTCTTAAAGTTATTCTTTGGTGACTGTTTTCTTGGGACCAGTATCTCACTACCGAAGAATTATGACTACCATGTAACAGGAAAGTCGATTCGTCCCTAAACAGAATATTTCTAAAAAATTCATAATTATTGTTTACTCTATCCATCACATCTTCACAAAATTCTATTCGACGACCATGGTCAGCTGTGAAAACCTCTTGTGTCGTTTTAACTTTGAAAGACTTAAAACCATTCCTTTTAAGTAGTCTATGCACTTCTGATTTTCCGGCATTAATTTCTGGATTTTCTGCAAGGGTGCTTGTTGACAAAGTGTCATTTTCTGTTATCATATTGCGAACCATAATTTCCCGCATTTCAGCTTCTTCATTTTGAGGCTTCCATTCCTTTGAGCACTTACATGATGGATTTTCAGAACCAGTTTCCTCAAAAAAATGTTTAACATTGAAGACCGAACTGGTGTTTACTGTCACATCGTATGCCATAACAAACAAATGATTCGCGATTTCATTCGTGGAATGACCTCGGTAAAACCATTTAACAATTTGAGTTTTCTGTTCTGTTGTCAACATTTTGAAAAGAAAAATTAACCACTTATGTGTATCATATTTGAAGCTATGTATAAAGTCAAATTGACATGCACAACCAACAATTAAAAAACGAAAGTGAGAAACACTTTCTGCAACTGCTGCGACTACTTATTGTCTGGGTAAATTATTATACAACATTGTTAGAATGTACTTATATAAAAAATAGTCAGTACTACTTAATGGATTTTATTATTCCAATTTAACAAAAACAAGAATATAATTCCATTTTATATATTTAATTCATATGTATTGTTGCTTATCTAGTTCTACAACCAGTTACTAAAAAGCAGAAATTGGGAATTGATCCACTTATTTGTCCAAAAATACAAGAAAATTTATTAGAAAATGAGGAAAATAGCACACCAAGATATAGTGCGTCTCCCGATGGGGTAGGTACTACACTCTTGTAAACTATCGAATTTTTTATTCTTCAGGAAAAAGTCATTCTTGATAAAAAGTTTTACTTGTCTTAGGAAGTCACAGTGATTAAACTTATGATAAAGTATACAAAACATTAAAAAAAAAATTAAATGTAATATTGAACTTAAGTACTGACTCTTATTTTTAACTTTTATGAAAAATTTTATTTAACAAAGTTGTTACAAAACTGAAGAAAAGCTCAACTATGGAGTTTGGTTAAAAATAACAAAACTAACTTTTTCCTAAGAAAACTAAATTTTTGAGGTCAATATAGAACTCTTTTATACTTTCTTATTCTTGACAGAAAAAATAGTTCGAGTGAGAACAGTAAACAGTAAAAAAATCAACTATATTACGAACTTTCAACATAAAGATCTACTAGAACTTACACATTTTCTAATCTTCTAACTTCTTCATACACATTCATATCTTTCTTTATGGTGACAAATTCAAACAAGCTCCTGTCATATGACACTGACAATTTTAACGACAAGTTAAGATGGCACCTTTAAAAAAGCTCATAAAGCAATAAATCGAACCAGATTGAGGAATGGGATGAGC
Organism: Agriotes lineatus; assembly: GCA_940337035.1. Classification (NCBI taxonomy): domain Eukaryota; kingdom Metazoa; phylum Arthropoda; class Insecta; order Coleoptera; family Elateridae; genus Agriotes; species Agriotes lineatus. The sequence continues at coordinate 101,155 of CALNHX010002930.1, read as the reverse complement.
ATATGGGTCTTGCTCAGAAAAAAAAATCTGCGATACTGAAACAATAATTAGAAGAAAACAAGGCACAACCAAAATTTTCGAAAATTAGGGTATCTTGATATTTTCACCGCTTAGTTTACTATGAAGGCGCTGGTACATACATGTTTTCTATAGCAACCGGCACAGAACTTCAGAAAAAGTTATCTTCGTGCAGCATTGAAGGTGGAGTTTTCCATTTTAAATAGTAACCATGTGTTGATACGCAGGTTAAATGAATCAATGCCCTTTGATCCTAACTCACAAGACCAACCGAATTGTGTACAGGGGGGAGTAGGTATATACGAACCTACCTGCGCTAAAATTCTAAGGTTCCGCGCCAGTTGCTATATTTTTTTGATAGTATACATATCTGTATATTTAGCATGTGAAAAGTTTTCTTTCGGCACCTATTTTGAGACTTCCACCAAGCCGATTTATATATTTTTTTTAAATAGAAGCTGCCACCATGTGGGTTTGCAAATATATACTGCTCAACAAATGAACTGAACCATTTGCATATATTGGTGTAATTTTATGAATATTTCCAAAAACAGTCATGGCATTTTTGGTAATGTTTCAGGATTGTGTCACTATAAAAAGCATTTCTTTTCGTAATTTTGTTTAAATAAAACTAAGTCCATTAATAAAATATCATTTGAAAATTTTGAGTTTTTCCCAAATGTTGATATCACATTGCATACAAAGTATGCCAAAAAATTGTAAATGTTCCAAAAAGACTCGAAAAACTCTTAATTCCCGTTATTTCATACTGATGTCAAAAATGGCATTTTTTGGATTACTTCCGGTACAAAAAATGGAACATTCAAGTCTTAGTACATTAAAGTAAAATATTAACGTTCAAGTACTTTAAAATTATACGTCAGTTGTTAACATTAAATTTGAAACGATTTACAACTTTTTATTTAAAATTCATTAAACTTGCAGTATGAAATAAACTGTTGTATTCACCACGAACGAAAAGTGTTTTTAAAGGTCCTCGCAAGTAATTCCGTCCTTGGCTGATGCCTCGGCCTTTAAAATGTCACTTTTCGTTCTAGATAAATAAACTACTATTTTTTGCTCTTCCTCTTATTTTTGTTAAATAGTAGTTTTTATAATGGTATTGTTTTAAAATTGTATTAATATGCTTCAGTTGATATTATCCAATTATAAAAATACAAAACTTGTTTTAATTAGAATATGTAGTTTGTAAGGATATGTAGTAAATCCCTGTTATTTTTATAAACAAAAACATATTTCAAATAAATTTGATATTTAAATAGCAGCTTTGTGCTTTATTATATGTATGGCTGTGGTAGAAGAAGCCAAGGTTCTACAAGGACCCTAGAGCTGTGTGTGTGTGTGTGTGTGTATATCCACATATTATGTATCATGTACAAAATATATTCACGATAAGCATTACTTAAGTATCTTTAATTTCATTGCAACGTTGGGAAATATTTTAATTTGAAGCATTGCCATATTACTATTTTTAATTTTTTAGTGTGACACAACAACCTTTCAATGAAAAACGTTATAAAATCCAACTCGGAAAAACTTGAAAAATTCAAGAGAGATTGAAAACTTCACAGCCTAACACAGGAGTTTTTATGCTGTGATCCCAATCTGATAAAGCTTCGTCCTGATTTTTAAAATACCCCGTTATGACTGCTACAGCTTCTTCCGTGGACAAAAATCTTTGCCCTCCTAGGTGTTTTTGAGCTTCAGAAATAGATGGAAGTCTGAGGGAACATGAAGTACCAATTCAAAACCGTACCGATGAATTTCAGCCATCGCAACTGTTGATGTTTACGCCAAAGCTTCATTTTGATGGTGTAGGATACGTTTCGTTAGCATTTCAGTTAGCTTTCTTTGAATTTCTTTACGAAGTTGATGTAAAAAGTTAGAGTAGTATTGTCCTGTTATGGTTTGATCCTTAAGAAAGGAATCCACCAGCAATATTCCCTTCCCATCCCTAAAACCAAAGCCATCACTTTACTAAAGGACGGCACCACCATTGCTTTTTTGGGAGGTGGTGAGCCCTTATGCTTCCACTGTTTCGACTGCTGCGTTGAGTTAGGCTGATAATAGTGAATCTATGTGTCATTGGTGGTAGATAACAAATCTTTAAATAAAATTATTAGGATCAGCCTCATAACAGAGCAGCGACGTTTGAAAAGGAACACGTTTCTAATCAATTATCAGAAGCCAAAAAGCCCACCTCGCAACAACTTTCGACTTTCCTAACTCATTACTTAAAATGTTTTGAACCCGTTCATAGGATATGCCCACAGCCTCTGCTATTTCTCGAACCTTGATTCGCAGATCTGCCATGCCCGTATCGTGAATCAAATCGATGTTTTCTTCAGTGGTAGCAGAAGCAGGTCCTCCACTGCGAGAATAATCTTCAATGCCGTTTCTTCCCCTGTTTCAATTCGGCTGCCCACTTTTTGACCATTGTGTATGGAGGACAAGATGTTCCCAAAACGTTTGCCATGTCTTCATGAATTTGTCCTTTTTGTGCAAGTAGGTATTTAATCACTGCACGGTGTTCTATTTTTTCCATTTTAGAAAAGTCAATGCACACATTGCTCCACAAAATTCCACATGTCTCAAATTAACAGAATAACGTAAAGCTTTGCATATAGGTAACCAACAGTGCCCATAACCTCACTACGAATAATTGTAGCTATAATGTTGCCCTCTCTCTGTCATGTCATAAAATTTTCAATCTATTCGCGTAGAAACTTTCTGCAGTACATATGGGGTGCTCATTATTTTGAAATTAATTGATAAATACATTACTCATTGGTGTCTGTTTTACATATCTGTCACAACTATAACATCTTGACAATTTCAATTTTGGTGCTTTTGCTTCAGGGTTGGTAAAGTAACTGCAACAAAGATAAATACATACACATTCTTTTGCTTGAGAAAGAGATGATAGCAAAAAAGTATGTCTTGGATATGTTGGATCATTAGATGAACCTTGTGTTTGTATCTATATCCTTCAAAATCACTGGGCGCTTTTAGAAAAATAGATTTGTCCCATTTAAACCCTTTTGGGGATGAATTCTGCAAAACCTTGAAATTTACTTGATCTGATTTGTAAAACGAACTAATATGTCGAATTTCAGCTTCCCACCTATAGTAGTTTGCTTGTTATAGATCTTTCGAAAAACAGGTCTACCACAGTTAGCTCCTTTGGAGGGATGAATTTCGAAAAACCCTGAAAATAATTTAACCCTATTTGTAAAAAGAACTAATATGGCAAGTTACGACTTTTTACCTTCCTTACATTCTATTATGTAACGATCTGTGAAGTAAAATTCAATCCCGTCGAATAGAGGGTAAAAAAACTTTTTTGTAGACGATATTGTATAGTCTTCCCTCAAGTCGACCCCAACCTGATTCAGCCGACTGTCCCTGCACCTTGTTGATCGACATGGCAAAGCAGGTTTTGACAGTAAATTGCAGCCTCTTAAATTGAAAAGAATAGTCTGTAAGAATAAAAGTTGTTCGAGGAATGAAGACTGTCTCCCCTTCTCCAAAACTTATGAAAATTGTGACCTCAGTGACGTTTCGATGCGGAGCTTTCACCTGCAGTCGAGTTTGGGAGTCTTCACGTTTCTCAGTAGTATAATGGGTGCTCTAACTTTCAAAGGTAGGCCAGGGTCGAGAGTGTGGAGAAATACAACGTGGTAGCAAAGAATATAGATAGGGGAAGAAGGACAGCGTTATGGGCTATAACGTATATGCTGTGATTTGGGTTGCATAACTATTTACTTGGTTAAATATATCATTTTTTGTTCGAAAATGCCGCTGGGAGCTCCTAGCGTCAAAGTGCTTACCTTATCAGTGGCATTCAGCATGTAAATGCGTCATTAGCATTCTTGAGCTATAACAGTGTTGCAAGAACTTTCTCTCTACAATTCCAATAGTTTTACAATGGTTGTACCTACCCGAAATAAACTTGTATTCTGCCAAAGAATATTTAAGTAGTTTGATTCTGCTTACATCTAAGTTAAGTTAGTTACAAAGAATATTAAATATAGGTGTATATTACGAATCAGAAAAATATTAAAGTAGGCCTATTCTGTAGAGCCTACAATTCCCTACAAGCTCTTTTTTGAAAATTGAAATTATATGAAATAATAAAAAAGTTATGCATGGTTGAAAAAATCGACCAGTTTCAGTTTTTCGATTATAACAAGTAGGCTATGCGTTTTTTTCGGAAAAACAGAAGTGTCAATAAATTGGCCTCATAAATGTGCACCTTTTTCCCCATTTGACCGAAGTTGTATCTCTTACCGTTTCCGAGATGCCAATGGTGGCACCTCGAAAATTACTCCACTCTGTATAAAATCTTGTGTATATTTTGAGCGCAAAATCAAATTGCCAATTTCGCTCTTATACAAATAGCTGTTAAAATCATAACTCTGTAACTTCCTTGCAATCTGGCAACGCTGAGACGCGTTCTTGGGAAAAATGCGACAGGGATCTGTAAATGCGTCCCCGACCGTAGCCGTGAACGAGTTCATTAGTACTGGCGGCGGCTGCTTGAGGGCCAGGCAAGAACTGAGGAGCTTTTAAATAATACGCTAATAACCCATAAGGCTGTCCTTCTTCCCCTATCTATATTCTTTGGTGGTAGTGCACTGTGTCGTCTGCCTCCATCACAGTGTTAATCGACTCTTAGATCTTTTCCTCCGACTGAAAGGCTCCGAGGTGTGTGTTGTTGATTTATAGCGCCTTATCATTCTTCAGAGTGATAATCGCCCGTTTTCGAAGCCAGGACACAGGTTTTGCTGTTATGTTCTTGATGTCGGAATATATTATGTTAGTGAGGTTGGCGATATCTGTCACGGCTAGTCATAGGTTTTCGTTGCCGAGTTTCAAAAGAAGTTTGGAGAACTATTCGGCCTTGGAATATCCTCTCAGGTGAACCCTTATGTAAATTCAAGACAATATGTCCTTATTGTACTGATACCGCATTTTGAAAAATTACTGTTATAATACGTATTTGTCTTGAGAGCAACTGCCATTTAAATATCACCGTCGAGCGGGTAAAATCACAGTAAATAAAAAACAACCCATTGCAAAATATTTTGCAACTTATAAAACTACTTTGTAGACAATGTTTAACGTGTGACACGATCCAAATTTTGAGATACTAAAGATGTTCTCAAGAGTTGACAAACTATTACCAAATATTTCTGTAATGATGTCCTCTTTGGCAGTTAGTTGAGATGGTATTTTAATTGTATCCTTTTCACCTGTAATCGTGTGATATTCTCCATATCCAATTTGCAAGAAAATGGACGATGTGTAGGTACATTCGATTAATAATGAACTGATGTACAGTCAAGATTCACTCATACACGCTACTTTTCGAAAGGAAAGATTGACATTTTCTTAAACCATCGCTGTCACTGCACATGTACAGTCGTGTTCAAATAAATCTGGGACAGTGTTTTTTTCACATGCAGGTTGAGTTAAGAATTGAAGAATATCTCCATTGATTTCCTCTTATCAGAAAGAGTTACAGATTTCATTACCCATTAAATTTGTATGTAACTCTTTCTGATAGCAGGAAATCCATGGAGATATTCTTCAATTCTTAACTGAACCTACATATGAAAAAAACATTGTCCCACATTTATATGAACACGACTGTACTTTGATGTTTCTCATAATATAGTAGGCGGTATTTTACTTGTTCCGGTGCTACGCGCTGCAAAGCTACGTCACTTACGCGCTACAATAGTTAGGTTTTTCTCTAAAAGTTATTTAAAAAAAGAATTATCGAAATCGGACCAGTGGAAGTCTCAAAATAGATGTCGAAAGAAAACGCTTCACGTTTTAAATATATAGATATTAAGTTCCGTTGTCAAGGGAAAGCAGCAAACAAATACAATCACCGACACACGTTTTGTGACTAAGGCTGTATCACTGACTTACATAATCAGCAGCGGGAAAAAAGCTATTTAAGTAACAAGGAATGTAAGGACCTATTAACATTTGAAGTAGGCAAGTACAAGCCAAGGCGAAGCCGCGGCTTGTTGCCTGTCGAAAATGTTAATAGGCGATACATTCCGAGTTATCTTATTATATTTTTCCCGCTGCTTATCGAAATTTCCCTAGATTTTTGAAAAACCCGTTTGGTTTGTCACCTGTCACCAGGATTAATTTTCGTGAATCGTGTTACCTGTGAGTGTGACATGTCACATAAACACTTGCAATTATAAACAAAACGTCTAAGTTTGCGTCTTGCGTTGCTAATTTTATTATCCTAGGAACTTAATAATAATATTAAGTTCCGTTGTCAAGGCAAAGCAGCAAACAAATATAATCACCGACTTACACGTTTTGTTACTAAGGCACCTATAATGCGGCATTTCACAATCAATAGTGATAAATGGATAGACAGTTGTATCAGAATTTTTCAATATTAAAAAAAAACATTTGGTAATCAGTTTCGAACTCGTGACCTTAAGCTCAGCATCCCAACTTTGTACATCACTTCACCGTGCTCCGTAGTTACGCGGCCGATTAACGGCTATTCCTGATATCATCAACACAAATCGAAAAACACATACAAAGAAAAGCGACCAATCTTGCCCAGTTTCTTTAAGTTCTTTGCTTTAATATTCCGCAGAAATCATACTGCTAGGTTATGTCGTTCTCGAGATAGCGGGTTTACATCCAATCGGCGGCACATCTTCACTAAACTGCATTTTCCGGCGTTCATTTAACGCGAAACACAAGTTTCATGAAACCCTTCATATAATTTTGGTTTGGTCGTGATTGACTGATCGGTTGCAGAAAAAAATGCGAATTAGTAAAAATGATCGGACCCGGAATTAATATTCCGGCAGATCGTGCCGAAGTAAAATACTGTTAAAACTTATATAAACAACAACTGCAAGAAAGTTATATAGCAGATATTTTATTTGCAGTAGCGGCGCACGGACTTTGGGACCGCTTAATTTTTTTACTCGGAAACGTCTTACGCACAGCAATAACCAGATCACAGAGATTTTCTAGCACATGTCTAAAGGCTACTGAGCTGTGTAATTTTCCCTTCCTGCAAATTTAGCAGTCATTGGTAAAATTAGGAACACCCGGCCTCTGACACCAAGTGCCTTTACTGGGCGTTTAAAACAAGTTCCCAAAAACAGAAGCAAAGATCAAAACACTCAAAAATATAAGCAGAATAAACTTCACATCCACAAGCGGAGCCAGAGTATCTGAAATCCACTTTTTTTTATGAGAATCAAAGGAAAAGTGTGTGTGGGTGGCAAACAAAAATTTAAATCTAATGCTGTAGCTACTTTGTTTGGCCGCTGATGGTTACGTTGAACAGAATTGCCTGGAGGCTGAACAGGTTTTCTGTTACTTGCGCTGATTCCGTCCCTTCAATTCTGAGCACACGGTTGAGACTGCAAACCGACTTTGTGAATGGCGACTTTGGGAACTCCATGCACTTGGTGATTTTCTTGTGGATGAGAAGGTGCTATTTTTTATATTCGATGATGGCTGGAAGTTCAACTCCCGTATTCTTTATATTGGCAGCTGCTATCGCTCGTTCTTCCGCTGTAGAATCGGTTGTTTTAGATATTGATAGTTGCTCCACCTGCTGGATTGTATGTTTTCCTCGTGGATGAGGATTTTAACTTGAGGGAGCGAAATGGCGGCTGCATATTCGCTCCCGGTTGATGCTTGTATGTATGTACGTATTATCGTTAACTTCCTTTTACCTTGCGGTGTCGAGGCTGATGCTTTATGTGCTTGCATCTGGCGGTACAATGCTCACCTTGCCCAGGATTCGAGATACAAAGTTGGACCGCGTCTTTTGTGCTTGCACAGCAACCATTGTGTGAAGTGTGTGTCATGTTGATGTGTTGACCTTCTTACTCCATGTCTTAAGTCTGTGGATCTGAGTAGAGCACAGTTAATTTGTATATGCCAACTTATTTTTTTTTATATGTTTGTGGTTATTGAATGCCCTATATGTGTATTTTATTCTAAAATATTAACATAATGTGAATTAATAATTGACATATGTTTCAATTTTCAAAGCCAAGCGCGATTTCACTTTTGTTTGTTCGCATGTTATAATTTTGGCTACATCAGTATGTAATTGATAAGAGAATCCAAGAATCCCATAAAATGTCGAATTTGTCAAGCTGTACCAAACATTATGAATCAAAGGGACTGCTATGTTCAGTAGGTTCAGCAGGAATGGCAAGCTGCAAGCTATGCCAAACAAGAAGCAGATTGCTCTCTTTCTTCTTCTTCTTCTTAATTTAGGACATTGTCCTGTCTTCTTACATTTTGCCTCTTAGGTATTGTCTTGTGAACCCGATGTCCAACTCTCGTACCATCTCTTTTGTGGTCTACCAGGTGGTCGTTTTGTATTTGGATTTTGGGTCATTACCCTCTTTGCGAGTCTGTGGTTGTCCATTCTTTCGACATGATCTCGCCAGAATCGTCGTCTTGACCTGCTCCATCTGACTACATCTTCTATGCCACATGTTTCTCGGATTACGTTGTTTCTAATTCTGTCGAGTATCGTGTGTCCTGTTATAGCTCGGAGGGTCTTCATTTCCGTTGTCCGCATAATGTTCTTTGTTTTTGCTGTTTCAGCTCTCGTCTCTGCTGCGTAAGTAAGGATAGGTCTTACACAGGTCTTATAAATCCTTAGTTTACCTTCAACACTAATGTGCTTGTTTCGCCATATTATTTCGCGCAAGCAGCCTGATATCTTTGCAGCTTTAGATGCCCGTGTACGGACTTCTTTATTTATATTTCTATCGCTGGATATACTGGCACCTAAGTAATTAAAGTTTCTGACCTGGTCGATAGTGGTGTCATCTACTATCAGTTTACATCTAATCATGTCCTTTGATATTACTAGAGACTGCGTTTTCTGGGTGGATATCTTCATGTTGAATGTCGTTGCTGTCGTGTTTAATCGGAATAATAGGCGCTGCAGGTCGTCTTCGGTTTCAGCCATAAGAACCACATCATCCGCGTAGCATATTGTTTGTATTTTGTCGTTCCCGATTCTATATCCAATGTTTGTTTCCTTTACTTTGGTTATTATTTGGTCCATTATTACATTAAACAGTGTTGGACTCAAACTGTCTCCTTGTCTGATGCCTGTGGAAACGGGTACTTCTTCTGTTGTTGTATTTTGTGGTCTTATTTTAGTTCGGTTGTTACTGTTTAGTTCTTTGATAATGTTAATAATGTCGTTGCTTATTCCATTATCTGCTAGTAGATTTATTACATTCGTAAGTCGAACTCTGTCAAATGCAGATGTGAAATCAACAAAACAAAGAAACAGTGGTTTGTCGTATTCTATGGCCTTTTCCACCAGTTGTCTCATTATAAATATTGCATCTACAGTGGATCTATTCGCTCGAAAACCTTGTTGTTCCTCATTTGTTTCTATTTGTCGAGTAATTATTGTAGATAGTATCCTTGTAAGCAGCTTTGAAACGCAACTCAACAGCGATATTCCTCTATAATTTGCGGGATCATGTTTAGCACCCTTCTTGAAGATTGGAATGGTAATTCTTGTACGCCACTCATCTGGTATGGTTCCAGATTGCATGATTTTTTCAAACAGTGCGGTTAATTGATTTATCAGATCCTCACCTCCATATTTTATCATTTCGTTGGTGATAAGGTCTGTACCCGGTGATTTACGGTTCTTTAATTTTGGTGTCTCTCTTGTGACGTCATCTGTGGTGATGCTGACACCATTAATTTTACCCTCTTGATTGTCTTCTTGGTTTTCTCTGAGTGTGGCTGTAGTTGTCTCATATAATCGTTTGAAGTGTCTCACCCACTCTTCTTTTGAGATTGTCGTTATTTCTATACATTCATTTAGCGGTTTCTTCCTGTTGCGTAGCATGCCCCATACTTTTTTTCTGGCTAGCATATAAATCATGTTCCATATCACTAGAGAACTTTGCCCAGTATTCTCTTTTTAATGCTGAGATTTCGTAGTTAACTCTATTTCTTGTTTGCTTGTATTTCTCATATTCTTGTGGTGTTTGATTATTCCTGTATTCAAGGTATGCTTTCCTTTTCTCGTTTGTCAGGACTTTAACCTCTTCAGTAAACCACGGTTTCGTATTTCTTTTTGCGTTGATATTTACTTTTCTTGTTCCTACTGCTTCCTTTGCACTCATTAGGATGTTACTTTTTAATTTTTTCCAAGCTTGCTCTACGTTATCATCTTCGGATATTGGATTTGATTCTATCTTAGCTTTAAGTCTTCTTTTGTATAAATCTTTGATTGTATTATCCGAGAATGATTCAATGTTGAATTTAGTCACTATTTCTACTGGCTTCTTCTGTTTTTTCAATATAATGTTTGATCGAAATTTACATAAAATCAGGTTATGATCGGATCCTATATCTGCTGATGTTAGTGCTCTGACGTCCAATATCTGAGTAGGGTGTACGCATCGGTTTGTTATAATATAGTCTAGGATAGATTTCTGTCCTCTTGAGTTTGACCAAGTGAGTTTGTATTGCCACTTGTGGTCGAAGTAGGTATTATTAATTCTAAGTTCGTTTTGGGCACATGTTGTTATTAACAGTTCTCCGTTATTGTTTATTACATCTTCATTGAATTGCTGCATGATTCCGGGTATAATTTCGTTCCCAATACGTGAGTTTAAATCTCCCATGACAAATAGCTTTTCATTGTGGGGAATCTTGTCAAGAGCATTTTGAAGCTGGTCGAAGAACAATATCCTCTCTTCTTGGGGTTTGCCAATGTCCGGTGCATAGCAGCTTAAAAAATGGATAGTACTAGTATTGAACTTTAGTGTGACTTGTAGAAGTCTTTCATTTATGTAATTAATGTTGTCGATGTTGTCTTCGAATTTCTCGTGTATCAGTACTCCTACACCAGCTTTTGCTCGTTGGTCTTTATCTTTCCCACTGTAGATAAGTATGTAATTCTGTAATTCAGTGCTTTCTTTCCCCTTCTTTTTTGTTTCCGACAAACAACATACGTCAATACGGTGTGCATTCATCTCAGTGATTATTTCTTGGTCTTTACGAATCCATGATAAAATATTCCAGAATCCAAGTCGCATTGTTGTCGCTTTCCATTTTCGTTTTATCCTTTCTCTCGCCGAGTCGTTATTCCGTATCATCCGTCCAGGTTCCGAGGCTAAAATATTTCTGTGAGCGGTAATTATTTTTTTACGGAGGGGTAGGCTGCTAACCCGTTCCCTCCAACCCTTTTAGTCGCCTCTTACGACAAGCAGGGATACTGTGAGTCTATTCTATCCCCAACCCACAGAGGTTAAGCAGATTGCAAAGACTGAATATATTTTAAGAAGAGGCCGACCCAGAAAGTGCATTCGCAGGGTAGTCAACTATCTTTTTGTTTATCTTGCATGATGGCAACAAAAAAGTTTATTTAAAATGAAATGACAGGCTCAAATATTATTCTGAGCTTCAAAATAATTGACGATATAAAGAAACATAACAAAACATATAATTTTTTAAGAACTTCTATTTATATATTGTGCGTCCAGATATCAATAAGGGGCTTACACTATCTCATCTTGTTTTGTTTATATAGAATGATCGAAAAAAAATCTCCTCAGTATGATTTTTATAAAACAAAAAATTACACATCGCAACTTCGTCAGAAAATATTGAATGTCAAAAAAACTTCAGAATGCTTTCAATAAAGCGGGGCTCGGTAACTCAGTGGTTAAGAATTTTGACTGATCTAAGGGTTGCTAGTTGGATTTCCGGTCCCCGTGAAGTTTTTAAAAATTAAAAATGCTGATGTAAACCTTCAAATGTTACTACGATGTGTAGCATGTAAAAGATCCCTTACTAGGGTTGGAACTACTTAGTCTTGACAAAACTCTAAGTACGGCTTTAGCCACATGACCATAGCAGTTGGTGGCTAAGGTACCTGGTACTTCGTATACCTATACTAAATTTCAAATAAGAATACAGTAGGAGGTGCTTGTACCAAATTAATTAATTGCTCATACCTTTCTTTTAACGTAGCATACTCAGGACTAAAGCACAGAATAATAATAACCAGAAGGATATCTTGTACAAAACTGCTTTGATGTCGACGCCGACAACGGGTGACCTCGAACCTTTGTATTCCATGGGCTCTCCCAAAGCCGCTACCTAAACTTGCCGTTTCGGGGTAGAATTTCGGGGTAGAAACGTCTCAAGGCTATGAGGGGCCGGCGGTCAGGTAATACGAGATATCCTTCTGGTTATTATTATTCTGTGACTAAAGTATGCTTGTTTTGAGCCCATTTCGTAAAGAAGGATTTCTTCATCCATCTCTGACACACTATCGCAAATTCTCTCCAACTCCCTTTGTATGTTGGCGTGGTTTCCAGATTTTCGCCTCTCTGGTATTTGTTCAGCATTGAGCATGACTTTTTTGAACTTTTGAATTCGAATGCGAAGTTTTTGTTCAGGAACTTCTTGCTTGCTAGTTGTGGAAGTGTTGGGAACTTCAGTTTTCTTTGAAACGGTTTGCAATTAATTTTTTACTTCGCCATGAACAACCTTAATTTGATCGAAATACCCCTTCGTGAAATAGTTGTGGGTTGGACTATGTAACTGCACCATTTTCGCGTTATTGATGGTCGCGGTGTTCCAGTACTTATCTAGCGCCTTATTTCGACTGCCGATGCGAACTTTTGTCTTCCGTGTGGCAGATTTCTTTAATTATTGGAAAACACCTGCGTTAGTTTCTGCGCGAGTTCTTCTTGTGTGACAGCTAATTGCTTGAATTCCTAAATATTATTTGCCATTTTCTGGGACCTGGGTGGGTTGGCAGACGTTGTTTTCTTCTTCGGATGCTGGTAACCACTTGGATGCGAATGTTCTTAAGTTGAGATGGATCCAGCTCGAAGGACCATGAACAGAATTGCCTGGAGGCTGAACAGGTTTCTGTTACTTGCGCTGATTCCGTCTCTTTAATTCTGAGCACACGGTTGAGACTGCAAGCCCCGTTTCAAGACAAAGTAGTCAGGCCACTCAGAGGGACGTTATAATTTGGTAACTACCCGAAGTTCAGCCTCACACTTCAAATTTTTGGGCTTGGAAAGGTAGTACCTCAATGTTAATGAATCAAATACTTTTTGCCGATTGCTTTTATTATTAAATCTTGGTCTATACAGGGTGTTACAAAAGTAACGCCCGTCCCCTTGGGGATATATTCAGGAAGATAAAATAAACCGATAATAAAGAGTGACAAAACTTCAGATTGTTCTTCCTTACAGAGTTATTGAGCATCAAAGTATTAAAAATGTATGTTTTACAAAATCAAGTGTGCTTTCAAAAAACAACCTCTTGTCTTTTATTTACATTCTAATGATAATATTAGTCAGTTTTGTCAGTTTATGACAGTAAAAGTAATAATTGTAAATTTTGTTCCTTTGTCATAATGGAAAGATTTTATGTATAGAGACTATATGTGAATTATTCCAGTGTTAAATGAATAAGAAGGCTATCTTTTCTGTTCTTGTCTTTGTTATATCTGTTGATGACTAAATGCCCAATTTTTGATCAAATAATTCTTTCGCATTTTCCTTGTTTGTAATTAGCTAGTCTTTGTTTGAAGAAAGCACACTTGATTTTGTAAAACATACATTTTTAATACTTTGTTGCTCAATAACTCTATAAGGAAGAACAATCTGAAGTTTTGTAACTCTTTATTATCGGTTTATTTTATCATCCTGAATATATCCCCAAGTGGACGGGCGTTACTTTTGTAACACCCTGTATATACATATATACATTTCGCTTAGTTCTAAAAATAGCATTTTTTTAAAGCGCAAAGTGTTTATTCTTACTAGGGGGCTATAATCTGTCATAACAACAGTCAGCACTTATGTTAAATTGAACTTGCATTACTAAAGTTCATTCAAATTCAAGATAAAGCAAAATTTGCAACCCAAGTTACAAATATCAACTGTATTTCTTAAATTTTGAAATGAAATTTAAATCTGTTTTATTTGAGATTAAACAACGTTGTCTCAACTCTTATAAAAGATTACTTATACCATGTGTATACACTGACTGCGCAACAAAGAAATTTATATGTTAAATTCTTAATGCTAAAGTATTAACTCGCCTATTAACCCTAAAGCCTAAGTGTATACATATATTACAAACATCTATTTTAATAAATCTTTATTAGTTTTGTAACAATCATTATAACTGCGTTCGGAAAGGTACCTCTGACAACTCTGTTTTCTCGAAATCATTCGCAGAAAGAGATCGATAATAGCCATCGGCGTTGGTGGAAGTGAGATGAATGAACGATTTCGAGGAAACAGAGCTGTCAGAGGTACCTTTCCGAACTCAATATATATATTCTTTAATTTTTAGATTAGAATAAATTTAATAAATACAGTTTAGAGGCTGTGGTTATGTACTCGACATCTGACGTTTGTCGTGTTATGAGCATGTGAAAGCAAATGTCACCAATCTTATAAAACAAATAGTCACCAAAAACAGTGTTACAATGGACTCCATTGTAGCACTGTTTTCGGTGTTATAATAACCATATTATTATTATTATTACAAAACTTTACATGCTGAGGATAAACCTATAAGCACAGTATACAAAAAATAAATAAATGATATTACAGTTATGCATTCAAATATAAAAAATTAGAAGTTAGAAAAAATTAGAGAAAATTAGTATGGATTCCACAGTAACACTATATAAACAATCACAAATACTAAAATAAAGTAGATAAAATTATTTTCATGTAGCTCTGTTTATTATAGTAAATGGTTGTTATACTGCCTGTATTAAATATCGGAACACCAATAATTTATTGGTCACTTTAAATAATATTTTCGGGAAGATTGTATAAAATATAATTGCATAAAAATATTAAAAAATTTCAATAAGTTTTTGATGATTTACTTTGTAATACAGGCAGTTTATAACTGCTGTACTGGCTGCTTTCACTTGTATTCTGTAAAGTAAATTTAAATTAGGGTCTCCTCTAAAGCATATTATTTACACAAATTAACTACAGTACTTCCTTCATTCCCATAGAATTGTAATTATATTTATTCGCAATCACATTGTAATGTGTCAATTTCATGACATGACAACAGCTGGGAACTAGATGATTACTTGAAACTAGCCAGGAAATTATTACATACCCCGAAAAATATTACATACCTGAAGAGTGGGGTGTTTCCATGGTAACAAAACATTGAGTGGGTTGTTTTCATGGTAACAAAAATATTAGCTACATCAAGATATCTATTATTCACAATTCAATTGTAGTTATTTTTAAAATTAGATGATTGCAAATAAAATAGTATACATACCACGGTGGAAAGTTTTATCCCTGTCTCGAGATAAAGTTAACCTCGACGCTACGCGTCTCGGTAAACTACCTAATCTCTCGACAGTAATGAAACACTTCCCACCTCGGTATGTAATATACTATTACCTACAACTGCTTGGCTAAGAACTTATTACGTCACTCATTTGACACTATTTCCGTTAGGTAATGTGTAATGAACTTCCATTACACCATTAGTGTTGTAATGGCTTCATTATCTAACTGAAATAGTGTCAAATTAATGACATAATGACATTTGCCTACTAAAATATTTTTGAAAATGACAGATCTGACATTTCTCTTAATACACTTCTCTATTTTGGGCAGTAGTTGTGTGATAATGCATCATTAATATACTTGTGTGCTTAGATACCATTTTATTCCCTAAATAAATAGTATTACCTATATGGTATGTTACATAACAAACATAAACATATGAAGAAGCAATGGTGAGCAGATGGCTCCCTAAAAGGAAGTCCCTGCTCTACCTTACCACCGCTTCAACAAAAATTTTAGAAATTAAACATAATGCAAGCAATAGCAATAGGGCTAGAATTACCAAATCTATATGAAGTAATATAAAATAAGATGAAGTATAATGAAATGTAATGATAAGAATGATTTACGCATGTCTATCAAATGGAACTATTATATACGCACAGAACACACAATGTTATATTTAGGGCTATTTATATTCAGAAAAAGAATAATTTTTATGATTGGTGCCCGTGTGAGCTTTGTTACAGAATAATTGGGATTTCATAGGACCGCACTTACCACTGGCTGGTTTGCGTCAGGAGGCAACGGTAGTAAGCCACCAATCGTCCGCAACTAGCTCGACGGGAGAGTAAGGTTCACGTTACTCGTGAAGTCCGATCCTGTCTTAGAACAGTGAATATTTTGATGATTGCCAGGGCGCCACCGTAAAAATTCCACCCGTCACTATATAAATCTGCTCCATCCACCGTCTTCGCAGCAGACTCTGATGCAAAAAATACTTACGTGAAAGTTTAATTTCTTTTCAACTAATACCTAATTTGTTACGCTGTGTGAGTTCAACTTTCCCTTACAGTTCCTTAATAATTGTCCAAACAATGGCAAAACGTAACTTTTGAATTTAGAGCGCCTGAGGGTGCGTCCCGTTATTACTCTAGCAAATTGTTTTACTCAAAAAACAAAAATGTAGTTTAACCAATGAGATTTATTACATCTTTATATACCGGGTGCTGACTTGCGTGACGCGCCATAAGAATTTGCATAGTAAATTCTTTATGTTCAATTATTTTTTTCCCTAATTATTTTAGAGCTAAAGTGTCCATACATTTTTTGTACAGAAAAAAATACTGCATCCATTCATACTAATGTTATCAATTTTTTATTTTGCATGCAAAGTACCACGTACCTTTACACCTTTAAGCAGAACAAAATTAATAATGAATTATTAAACGTCAAACATCAATGGCAAACAAACAACACACATTGTGTAATTCCATGGCACCACGGAGTTTTTGAAATTGAATTTTTGTTTTCATTAATTTATACTATTTCGAAAAATGAAATAGTTGTTTACGACACAAGGTGGTTAGTAAGCATCTAACAAAAGAGGATGAATTTGTGGCCGAGGCTAATGAATATATCCGAGTTAGTTAGATGCGATAACGGCCGTATGTCGTTGAATACTTTTCATAACACCTACAAAAATTGAAATTTTTGCGCAATTTAAATGAAAAAGTTAAATGGTATTAGTAACAGGTATTAGAAAACTCGTCATATCAGAGTCACCTATGGAAAATAATTACGTTGGACAATACTGAAATGTATTGTTGGTGATACTGTAAGTCTATGCGAAATTCGATGTTAGAAGGTTAGGTTTTGCGTCAGTTTTGACACAGACTGACGCAAAACCTAACCTGCTAACCTCGAATTTGACATAGACTTACAGTGTCACCAACTATACATTTCAGTATTGCCAACGTTAAAATGTTACTGTTCTGTTATTTCTTAACAACCTAGACTGTTAAATGTATAACAGCCATGGCTGTTATGGGGAACTTTTCATTTAGGTTGACAGTCCTGTTATTAACAAATAACAAGTAGGTGTAATGAAAAATTATTAACGTTGCTATGAATGGATGCAGTACTGTTTTCTCTACAAAAAATATATGTACAATTTATCTCTAAAATAATCAGGGAGCAAATAATTCAATATAAAGAATTTACTACTCAAATCCGTAAGGTGGACACATTAAACAATTTATAAAATTGCAGCTCCGAGAGTTAATAATCAACGTAGTCCAAACACTTAAATAAGACAAATAAACTAAACAGAAAAAATATAATATGTATAATCCAGAAGGGCCGATGTAAATAGAGAGAGAGAGAGAGAGAGAGAAAGCTCGACATCAAACCAGCTATCCTCTGCTGTACTAAATTCCGCATACAGAATAAAACTTTCTATATAAACCAATAATACTCATGCAACATTACACTGGTATTGCAAATTCAAACTGACTCATATGATAGCGCTTAGAGCTTCACAAAATTTAAAACAACAGACTCTGACGTTAATTTAAATCTAGTACTGCTCAAACAAGCGTCCCTAATGTATGCAAGCCACTAGAGGCTACTCACAATTCAGTGAAAAAGTTTAAAGTATAGTACAGACACCCTAAGCCGAGAAAGTTGATCTGAAAGGGGTTGCAACAGGGGTTTGATGTCTCCCAATGAGCCTCGACTTACGTAGTAGACACAAAGAACAGCTGTGTGGGTGGGCTGAAGCTGAAGCGATGCGGACGGAAGCACATCTCCTCAAGCGATTTGCGAAACACGACACAGAGCAACGCTGTG
The DNA here is from genome assembly GCA_940337035.1 of Agriotes lineatus. NCBI lineage: Eukaryota > Metazoa > Arthropoda > Insecta > Coleoptera > Elateridae > Agriotes > Agriotes lineatus. The sequence goes on along the minus strand of CALNHX010002930.1, from coordinate 82,898 downwards.
TATATACAAACTTAAAAGCTGTTGTTTAAATCCTCCGAAGCGAATAATAATTGAAGGAAGCTGAAACGAGGCGTAATCTACATCCGGACTACGATTCAAAGGAATGGCACTCGGCCAATGAAACTCACATCAACTACAATGAAAATTTCACTCGCATAAGAGCTTCAGACAGCGGCTTGAAGGAATCTCCCCACTCTAGAAGTTTACGTCTGTTTGATTCTAAGCCCAACACACAAGTGACGCTCGGTAAGATAATAATCCCGCGCTCCAGCTACTCCCTCCACTTTTTTGCCTGCGACTCCGCTTTTAGCCATCTCTTTTTATACCAAATACACCCGTCGCTTTCATAGCGTAAAAACTTTAAGTTGGGGGCAAGCTACAATGTCTAAACGGCCATGTGAGCTTTCTAGAATGTAGCATGTCGACGCGCGGTCAGACTACTCAAGTGAAACGTATTCTAAAACAGTTCGTGCTGTCTGGAGCACTTTGTCGGAGAACTTAATAAGATATTTTAATGGGGCAGAATCGATGCAGCGTAACAAAAAAATAAGGAAACACCTAATATCATTTCAAATGTTTGGTTTTCTTACATGATTTTTACTGCGTTAATTTTATGGTGACTATTGCTGATAATTTTAGCAACTTGTTTCGTTGTCAACTCGCTTGATATTGCTCTTACTATCGCTGCGCTGAGTGGCAGGGATTCTGCTTTAAATTCATTAATTATATCAATCACCAATTAGTCTCTTATTATTTACTCCATCAGGTACTGAAAGTTGCATTTCTTTGTTGGTTACGAATTTGTTTAGGAATTCATCGATTTTTTCTTCCTTCATTTGCACTATTTTATGCAATTTTTATCTTTCAAAGGTATTACTAATTTTTTGCTGAACATAATCAGTCAAGTTTTGCTTAATAAAATTTACGGTTAGCGTTTCTTTTTCCTGGAGGCAAAATGGGAAAAATTATCACACTTTGATAAAAATTGGCATACAGGGGTTTTAAAGTATCTGATTACGAATTACAAGTCAACATTTATTGTATTGTATTGTATCCTTCAAACTCTGTAAGAAGCATTGGGCGTCCTTAAGACGATTCTGTAGCTTTTAAATTGTAGAATGACAGAGTTGCTAGCTCTGCACTATACCTGAAATAAAATGGCCGACGTTCTATTTGTTGATGATTTTCCCACAAAAGACATGGATTAGTTTTATTCTACTTTATCGTTGGTTATGCATTTATTTTTGCTTGCGTTTTTAGAATTTATTTGAAGTACCTTTTTCATTTCTTCTAATTCTTCTCTGCTTTGACTGAATGAATACTTTCTTCAGTAATCTGGAAAAATAACTATGTCCAGATGGACAAGCAAGGAATGAAGTAGATTATATTATATCTAATAACAAAACCATAGTTATAGACACAATTATAATTAAAACACAGCAAATCTAGGTAGTGATCATTGTATGGTACCAGCAAAGGTGTATATGAACGTAATACAAGAACAACAAAAACTAGTAATCCCCGCAAAATTAACGTAGAATATTTATGTATTGGTGTCAATTATATCCAGCGCCTTCATATGACGTGCGTTTATTTTCAATATGTTTCTGTTCATATCCTTTTAGATAAACGCGTATTGTACCTGCCTGGATGGGTGTGCCACGTATTTGTCGGCAGCGATCAAGCGCACTTCGTCTTTGATCAGCCCTGTTGGTACCAAGTGCTTCATAATGCAACGATAAGCAAGTAAGTGAGGCGGTTTTCATTATCCGAGAAGATAAACCGTCTCACTAGCAATCAGATACAAATGTTACCGACTGCTTTTTTCTTTGCGAATTAATGTAATTCACGTTGCTTAGTGTTTTCTTTAACTTTTCAGCATTCTTAGACAAATTAAGGTATTTTTACCTATTTCGTACATAATTTTTAATACTCTTCAACCGTCATTCAATCTGACAAAACTTGTTACCTTGTTTTCTTTATTAAATACGTTAAAACATTTTTTTCTGTACCTTACTGATTTTCTTACAAAACAATTATTTCAATTATAGTAAATTCACATTTAAGGTGAGCTAAAAAGCTAATACAGTAGAACTCGGTTATAACGAATTCCACGGGACCGCTATATTTGTTCATAATAACCGTTATTCGTTATACCCAAGAAGGTCATAATTTGAGCAAATTGCCAACGTCCGTATAATTTCTACTTTTTCGGAAACCGATAAAATTTTCCGTTTGACTCCCGACATTTTTCCACAACTAGAAAATGCGTAGGTACATACGGAATGTCAGTAAATAAACGACCAAGATACATCCACTTGAAGATTTTTGTAACTCTTTTTGTTGCGTTATAGGCCAACGTCTTATAGCTATTGTACTTTTAATCCTGTAAAGGGTTTTGTTAAATGCAATAGCTAAGACGTGGCTATGACGCAACACTTTCGTTTTGCAGAATGCGATAACAGAACTGAGCCATAACATCGGGCGAAACCCATTATCGCTTTTCGAAGAACTGGATCCTGCAGGTAGCTGCTGGATTCTAAGAAAAACAAAGTTGCTTACAATGCCCACTATCTCGCGCTATTGTACAGAGTGCTAGAGAGCTAGAGAAAGTGGCCTACGAAATTTAACTGACCACTATTTTCCTAGAAAACCTTCCTTATTATAATGTTGCCACAACAAAATACCTAATATCTTTCAGTTACATTTTATTAGGAGATGAAAAGGATCAGTTCTGAGAATGTATTCTTAAATTTTGGTTCGTTATTCCCGTGAAACGAATTCGTAATAAACATGAAATACATGCATTAAATCAAATGTAATTCAAATATACCTTCAAAATTATTCGTTATAAACGTGAATTCGCTGTAACCGTGATCGTTAAAAGCGAGTTCTACTGTATCTACATTTGAGTATACATTTTATTCTTAATTTCAAAATAACATTTTCTTCGAAAAAAGAACTTTATATAATTATTTCCAAGACGGCGGGTGTATCCCACCTTGCAAATGCTGCAGTAGCACAGATTCTCATTCAGTAACTCATAAAGTACAGTCGTGTGCAAATAAATCTGGGACAATGGTTTTTTCATATACAAATTCAGTTAAGATTTGAAGCATATCTCCATGGATTTTCTGCTACCAGTAAGAGCTACATTTTCATTTACTTCTCAAAGTTTAATGTAACTCTTTCTGATAGCAGGAATCCATGGAGATATGCTTCAAATATTAACTGAATTTACATATAAAAAAAACCATTGTCCCAGATTTATTTGCACACGACTGTACATTCACACCAGTGTTTAGCTTGATACTTTGTTTTTAGGTCAATTAGTTTAAATTTCCTGTAGTACGTTGATTACTAATCGTTGTACAGTGTGTTTCACCGGTTGAAAAACATATGTGTAAGAAAGATGGCTAGTGACGCCACGGTTTGCCAATTTACCGCGGATTTTATGGGAACTCGAACGCGGTGCCTTGAAGAGCAAACACGTAAGAAGTGGTCCGTCCTTCGGGTGATGTCGAATTGTATGTGGGGCATTGAGAGTGATTAGCCTGTTTAATTTTATAATCTCGGGTGTGTTTCACCCAAATTACACGGCGTGGACGGATATTGGGGCTAATTTCACTAATTTAGTTTAAAGTTCACGTTACGACGTGTAGTTCTTCACGATTTGCAGACTTCCGCAACACGTTACAATTTGTTGTGGGTCAGCCCGCAGGCGGCGTCCGAAAAGAAAACCTGATACAATCGAGGTTGACCCCACCATCCTAAGCCCAGCCTTCTTTGTTTGTAAACTATTTTTTCTAACGCTACCGGAGGTCCTGATATATTTTACGTGCATGCTGAATGTATGCTATTGTTCTTAGATTGTCTTAAGCGATTATTTTTGTGTATATCCTAATGTGACAAGTTTAATGTGTTCATACCGTCGGTATTATTGTTTGTTTCTGCCCTAACGCTTTCAAAGTAATATAAAGTACGTTTGTTAATTACCTTTGATATTTTATTGAATAATTTGTTGATACCATAAAGTACGCACTCCTCAAGTGTGTTTAGTGTGCCAAGTGTCATTTAATCTTTTCTTATGTGAAAATATTTGAGGATTGTAACGGAACCAGCAATTGAACTCCAAAATGATTTGTACAAAACCAAGTTGCCTTGATCGTAGCGAGGCAATTTCAACCGCCTTAATCGTACTAAGGCAATTTCATCCAAGGTTGGTAAATTGCGTGGCGCAGTAAGCATTATAAATTCATTTTATGTTGTCATTTTATCCTGAAACAGAACCGGCCTTCACGAGTTTCACGGATGACGCACTCTCGCTGGCTAGCCTGGGACGATCGGAGGCGATATTTTATTAGGTATGTTCTGTGATTTTACCACTTGCCTCCCAATGCAATCAAATGTGTGGTAAGTCCGGTCCGGTCCAGTGTTGTCATAAAGTAGAGTCCATAGCGTACCAGCTTGGGCTAACTAACTTCGCTTTTCTGCTTCGGTCGGGATTTGACACCATGTAAAATGTTTAGCGTTGTTTAATGAAACACTGATTAAGTAGAATGAGCAATGTTTATTACAAACAAGAAATTGAAGTTACATCTCAATGACATTTCTATTTTATCTATGAATACCATCATGACAACTATCGTAAATGAAGTGCGCTCAGCAATAATGTGTGTTCCACCTTACCCAAGGTATATCGCCTGTATCGAATTTCATGTATAACTATATTAAATTTTACTGTTGTTCTATATTTCAAACAAAAAGTGTTTTTGCCCATGTGATTTCACATGTATGACTAATCTGTTGTCAGACAGTTCCATTTTCAGAAACCAAATAAGAATCAGGTTTTTCGCCTACATGAGTTTTCATATGTGAGACTCAGCTATTTTTGTGAGCAGATTTACAAAGCGAACGACGTTTTGCCTGTATGACTTTGCACATCAGCAACTAAATTATTTTTGCGAACACATTTATATTCACAAATAGAACAAGAGAACAGATTCTTGCCTGTATGAGTTTTCACATGTGCGACTAAACTATTTTTGTAAGAAGATTTATACTCACAAACAGAACAAGAGAACGGCTTTGCACCTGTATGAGATTTCATGTGGGAGGCTAAATGGTGTTTCAGGGCAAATTTAGATTCACAAACAGAACAAGAAAACGGCTTCTCGCCAGTATAAGATTTCATGTGTGCGACTAAATGTGGTTTTTGAGCAGACTTTTATTCACAAACAGAACAAGAGAACGGCTTCTCGCCAGTATGAGATCTCATGTGTGTGACTAAATGTTGTTTCTGGGTAATTTATATTCACAAATAACACAAAAAAATTACTTCTCGCCTGTATGAGTTTTCATGTGGGTGAATAAATTCTGTTTGTGGGCACTTTTATATTCACATACAGAACAAGAGAATGGCTTCTTGCCTGTATGAGTTCTTATATGTGCGACTAATTTATCTTTGCGGACACATTTATATTCACAAACAGAACAAGAGAACGGCTTCTCGCCTGAATGAGTTCTCATATGTGCCATTAAATTATTTTTGTAGGCAGATTTATACTCACAAACAGAACAAGAGAACGGCTTCTCGCCTGTATGAGATTTCATGTGGGTGACTAAATTATTTTTCTGGGCAGATTTATGTTCACAAACAGAACAAGAGAACAGATTCTTGCCTGTATGAGTTTTCACATGTGCGACTAAACTATTTTTGTAAGAAGATTTATACTCACAAACAGAACAAGAGAACGGCTTTGCGCCTGTATGGCATCTCATGTGGGTGACTAAATGGTGTTTCTGGGCAGATTTATATTCACAAACAGAACAAGAAAACGGCTTCTCGCCTGTATGAGATTTCATGTGGGAGGCTAAATGGTGTTTCAGGGCAAATTTAGATTCACAAACTGAACAAGAGAACGGCTTATCGCCAGTATGAGATTTCATGTGTGCGACTAAATGTGGTTTCTGAGCAGATTTATATTCACAAACACAACAAGAGAACGGCTTCTCGCCAGTATGAGATCTCATGTGTGTGACTAAATGTTGTTTCTGGGTAGATTTATATTCACAAATAGAACAAAAAAATGACTTCTCGCCTGTATGAGTTTTCATATGTTTGACTAAACTATTTTTATGGGCAGATTTATACTCACAAACTGAACAAGAGAACGGTTTCTCGCCTGTATGAGATTTCATGTGGGTGACTAAATTCTGTTTGTGGGCACTTTTATATTCACATACAGAACAAGAGAATGGTTTCTCGCCTGTATGAGTTTTTATATGTGCGACTAATTTATCTTTGCGGACACATTTATATTCACAAACAGAACAAGAGAACGGTTTCTCTCCTGTATGAGTTTTCACATGTGCGACTAAACTACTTTTGTGCGCAGATTTATACTCACAAACAGAACAAGAGAACGGCTTCTCACCTGTATGAGATTTCATGTGGATGACTATATTCTGTTTGTGGACACTTTTATATTCACATACAGAACAAGAGAACGGCTTCTCGCCTGTATGAGTTTTCATATGTGCGAGTAAACTATATTTCTCAGCAAATTTATATTCACAAACAAAACAAGTAAACGGCTTTTCGCCAGTATGAGATTTCATATGTCTCACTAAACTATTTTTCTGGATAGCTTTATATTTGCAAAGAGAACAAGAGAATGGTTTTTCGCCTGTATGAAATTTCATGTGTGTGACTAAATTTTGTTTCTGGGCAAATTTATATTCACAAACAGAACAAGAGAACGGCTTCTCGCCTGTATGAGATCTCATGTGTGTGACTAACTGTTGTTTCAGGACAGATTTATATTCACAAACAGAACAAGAGAATGGCTTCTCGCCTGTATGGGATTTCATATGTGTGAGTAAACTACGTTTGTGAGCAAATTTATATTCACAAACAAAACAAGTGAACGGCTTTTCGCCTGTATGAGATTTCATATGTGCGACTAAACTATTCTTGTATGCAGATTTATACGCACAAACAGAACAAGAGAACGACTTCTCGCCTAAATGGATTTTCATATGTCTGACTAAACTCTTTTTGTGAAGAAATTTATTCTCACACACAGAACAAGAAAATTGCTTTATGGCAGTATGAAGCTTTAGATGTGTAATTAAACTCTGTGATGTTGAATTTTGAGCCATATAATTTTGGTCTTTGATTTCAAACTCACATTTAATAGCAATTTCCGAATTATCACTAATGTCGTTAGTGGTTTCGATATCTTGTTTGATACATAATTTGTTAATATCTTCATTGTTATCTAGGTCTCTTAATATATGCAGTGAAGTTACTGTTGAACTAGAAAAATTATTATCTGCTGCATCTTGATTAGTGGTCATCATGACTAGTCTAATGTTGGCTTGGAAGGTAACAGTTTTTCGCTCAATCATACATGATTACGGCAACATTTGAGATGGCAACACCTGGAACAAGTACATATTATTAGTAGTAATTGATGTATTAGCAAATTACAGCTACTTACATTTATAAAGTAAACTAGAGTTATTTTAAAACTAATATTTTAAACACAAACATTGTTGCATTAAAAACAATCACCCTAACTACCAAATCTGTCGTTGATTTACTAGGTTACTACAGCCATTTAAAGCAGCTCTATTTGTTGTTTATGTGCATCGAGTCTATTTGGTAAAGCATGGTTTATACTTCTTTGCCCTAATCTTAGCATTAATATTAGCCCTAGCAAAGATGAATCATAAAGTCTCCACTGACGTGTTTATGTAGTCTAAACTTGGTCTTAGTCCGAACTGAACCCAAGACCTCACCTTGAGAGTTCCCCAAGTTTTAACTTAGTCTTAAGAATTTCTTAAGATAGGATGAAATTTCATAGGCGCACATGTAGTAGCAGCTGACGGGGCGGCAAAATAAGAATTCTTCAATATTTTTGAAAAGCAACCTTAATTTTTAAAAGTACCTACTGTAGACGCAGCCAGTAAAGAGAAATTCCACGCAGCTCGCTTCGGTACACAATCATACTTAATTGCTTTCGACAGTGTTTGTGATTTGCTGTGTGAAAAACTTATACATTCAGGTACAAAATGTTAACCAATATCCCTCACTTTTTTTTGTAACGCGTCCACAAACACATCACATACTGTTTCACGAAGGATTTTTTAATAATTTTATTCGGTTTAATAGAAATAATAAATACCGTTAGCGTTAGTACTTAAAAGCTGGCGCGGTCAAATTAATGTAATACATAGTAAATATGCAAAAACCCTCTGGCATTTAATAAAAAAAATATTAAATTTGCAACCAAGAGCATTTAAAAACAGCAAAATTTTTACACATACTGATCTACTTATATATAACTATGCTTTGTTTGTAAAAGCCAATAATCAGATTCATCAGTATGACACAAGAAAAAGCGAAGATGTACACAATCAAAATTAGTTACCAATGCAGTATCCTAAAAAATTTTTTTTCAGAGCATTTTAGTATTTTTTAAAAGCAACAAAAAAAACTGCACTTTTTCACAAATACGATATGAACCATCAAATATGTAACGTATTTTGATAGCAAAGCTGTGATGATCACTGAACCTAATACTTATTAAAGTATTTCCTAGGCAGTGGAATATTTTTATTCCTAAAGTTATACATTTTTTTAGGATACTGCATTGGTAACTAGCGTTTACATAGTTACAAACGAGTCCGGTAGATAAAATTTACCGGCCTAGACCAGTAGTAGAACAACCGGCCGGTAAATTTTATCTACCGGACTCGTATCCTAAAAAATCTTATACGATACACGACCGGTAGCATTTTTATGGCCTTGCCAAACATACAGGTCTCGCCCTACGGGCTCAACCTGTAAAGTATTGGCGCGGCCAGAAAAATGTTGCTACCGGTCTAATAACGTAAATAGCTATTTTGATACTTTTGAAATATCTGCACACTCTTCGACACTACGTTGTGTACTCTTGTAAACTTTTGTTTATAAGAGTACGCATACGTAGTAATTTAGAAAAATGTGAATAACATTGAAATTCAATGTGCTACGTAACTAAAGCTTGCTCTTTCTACATTTAGCAACATTGTATTGTTCATTTCAGGAGTTGTAGATCCTGTATATATGAAGTTTACTTTGTAATTCCAGCAAATATGTTAAGTGCGTACTCCTCTTAAACTACTTCGCCCTATAAACCACACATAAATGCAGCAACCGTTTTGCTTCTAAGGTTGACTGATTGCAATTTACCTTAAATATAAACAAGCAGAAGTCTGGAGGAGAATGTTGGAACGGTCTGGAACTACTCCAAAAATAAAATCGCGGCCCTTTAAGCGATCTGTAAAGTAAAGAATAATATTTAATAACTGTTCGTGTCCAAACGCATGATACTTAACCTCAGTTTCAGGATTTTGTTGAAGGCGACACTCAAATGCAACTAAACATTGCCATTTACAACGTTAACATTGTCAGAGAGTTGAAGTCGGTCATTTCATCAGACACTAGACGAGAACGACAAATTGCTTGATTAATTAATAATTACAGTTATTCTCGGTTGAAAGAAATTCGTAACACTTGGAAGCCACAGATACAGAACAATAGCTAATGAAATTACAAAACAATAACTAATCATATATATAATACACATATATTGCTGGTACGGCCTGGAAACTTCAGAAAACATTACGGCGCCGACATAGTTTCACTTAGAGTATAACGCGTCTCGTGCGCATGCGTGGGAATTCGATCTCCGCCTTTAGAAGCGAATTTTAAACTTGACCACTTCCCCATTGGGCGGACGACACCGTCGCGCTTGCGCACAGCTCACCGTATAGATGAAGGAGTTGGTTGTGTGTCTCACTTCATTGGTGAGTTTTCCACTCATAGCCGCTAGCAATATAGTAAGTATTAGATATATGTAACTAATGATGAAATCAGTGTGACCACGTGCGGTCTTGCCAACACTGGGAAATTGCATTCCACTAAATGAGAGAACAAAATCCACCAGAATTCCACTAACTTTTTTCCAAGTAAAGTAAAATAAACTACATATTTTTTTTAAATATTGTTCTATTATACAAAACTAGCGTTCTGCATCCAAATTGGGCGCGAAATAATAATTTGTACAAGAGTGATCCATTTTGTGTGTCGAGTTAATTTTGAGGTTAGAAAATCCACAAAAAAAGTCACTTATAAAAATTTGAAAACCCTACTACTGGCTTACTAGCGTCGCCCTGCTGAGTCGATTGACACCAAAATCAGCCAATTCGGACCACGGGTTCGCTCTCAAAGTGGCGTCAAGCAAAGCAAATTATAATGTCGGATCATAAACATCGATAGACTTCGAATAAAATGAAAAACAATGTAAAAAATCTGGTGTGATACACGCACACAACTTCCTTTTACAGTGATCTTATAATTAGCAAAAATTTGATTTTAAAGTTTTAAGCATTTGTCAAAAATTTTCAAAAATTACAATTTCTGCAAACACGGTACAAAATAGAGCGTTAGTTGAAGAGACAAATTTTCACACATAATCTCACAAGAGCATTAATTCTTTCCGTAAATTTTTTTGAGTGCATTCCAACAACGTCGTATTAATTTGCCCGAGCGGGACGCAAGGGCAAATTAGGACGTTGTTGGAATGCACGAAATAGTTATTTTCATTACAAGCGTCGAAAGTAGCAAATATCGTGCGAGTGTTGATTAGACAAACGAGGGCGTAGCGAAGGGAAGCCCGAGTGGATCTAAAACACGAGCAGAGATATTTGCACTTTCGGGCGAGTTATGAACACTATTTTTTAGACGACCACTCAAAGTAAATTCTAGTTTTAAGAATTGTTTTTATTTCGTTTGCAAAATTGATTGTTATATTATTGGTACAATTATAATAAATTAGAGCTTGTTGGAAGCAGAGCAACGAATAAAGCAAAAGCGTCTGGATTATTTGAATCAAGGTCTGCTGAATTGTGTGACAAACGTCAAAGTTACGTCAAAGTGACGTTTGTCACACAATTAAGCAGGCCGTGATTTGAATAACTTTGTGCCGTTACGATATGACTAGTGCGATATAATATCGTGCTAGTGTATGAAATTGTCAACTTTCTGTAGTAGACTGCTATCGCGATAATGTTACTTTCATATGTGGTCGTCTAAAAAATAATTTCCGGATATGAATTAATGCTCGAATGCAGATTCGGTAAGAAAATCGTAACGACACAAACCCTAAAAAGAAATCATGTCTATCTACAAAAAAGTTCCAAGAAATTTTTTAGTTGTCTGGGTTACGGCTTGTGAACTAATTTTTCTATTGGTCATTAATGAGTGTCGTACGATTTCCTCTAGAATTTTAAGCTGAATTCAAAAATGTAATAATATACCGGGTGTTCTATACCGGGTGTCCGTTCTCAATGTCGAACATAGACGAACAAAGTGGGCGATACCGCCCCTTGGGGGGCGCTGGAACAATCCAGGGGTGCAATGTAGCCCCGGGTGCATTTGGGGGGCGGTGAAAGCTTAAAGAATGAAGAGAAGATAAGAATATTTAGAAAAACCGTTGGTACATATTTCATCTGTTGTGTAACATAGTGTAACATAATTTTCCAAATAAATACGCAAAATGCAGGTTACAGATTTATTTATCCCATAATAGGCCAGTCACCGTAGACACAAAAATCGCGTTAGGTCGCAAAAAATTGCACACTTCTGATTTTTTGGCATGTTAGGATAGATACCAATAGTGTAAAACCAAGTTTGCAGCTTCGAAAGACCTGTGCTAACTACGTGGTGCTCGAAAAACATTTTTTTTTCTGACTTTTTTCAGTTTTTGGCTTATTACTTCTAAAAGGTGTATCCTACGGAAAAAGTCGTTCTGTACACTTTTAAAGTAGATAAAATTTTCTACAATTTGAACGTAATAGCAGCTTCGTAGGTCCAATTAGTCCCAAAATACGGCACTTCAAAAATTGGCTATTTTTCCCAAAAAGTTCAAAATTGACGTTTTAGCCGTCTTCCGAGCAGAGTATTGGTTAAAATACTCATCCTACGAGGAAAGTCATGGAAAAGGAAGTTGTAGAGCAATTACTTAGCTTTAATTTAAGTATAAGTGAAACCCTATAGGACCAATAGTTCCCTTGTTATCAGGAAAAAATGAAAAATTAATGAAAACGGATTTTTCAAGAAATATAGCCTGACGAATTGCAGGACTTCTGTAAAGGATAATAAAGACATAACTCAGTGGAAAATGGTTTATATCATGCAAAATTAGATTGAGCACAGTTAATAATAAAGGTATAAATTTATCAAAATTATATCAAAATTGTACAAAAATTATTTTGATAGTTTGGGCAACCTGGGAAGTGAATGTTGAACATGAAGTGATAGCGTGACCTCAGCTGACTCCTGCGATGTATTAAATGCATAATCAATCATCAATCATCAATCATCAATCACTTATAATAATGCAGAAGACTAAAAGCCGTGTTTACACAACTAAAAGTACCATAGTTGCGTTCCATTATTTCTATTTTCGGGTTTTTGTAAACAAACTTTCCTTAACTTTTAATAGCGATATTATCAGAGAAAATAATTATTTACTTTGCCTATTTCTTGTGTTTTTTAAAACTATTGACTCAGCTTCGAAGGCAAGTCCACTTTGGTTAATTTTCATATCTGCTTACTGAACTCTGCCAAGCAACCAAGCAACGAAATCCAAGCCGTACGTTTCTAGCATAGTGTAAAAGCGACCCCAACGTTAACGCTACATAACCTATATTTCTGCAATTAGCGGCAACGACGACAGCAGCAAATCAAAAAACTTCATGCAGAAAAAGCCATCCATGAATGCAAGTGGGCGAAAGAAGTAACTCGTACTTTGAATAAACAAAAAAGCATGTATAGTGTGCATTGAGCATTGTTCTTTTATATTTCCGACTCAAGTTTAACCTACAGTTAGTAATGAAGATGTTAAGAAATTCCTAGAAGATATCGAATCACGGTGCGCTCCTGCGAATTCCTTAAACCCAACAGGTAAATCATGCTGTTATGGCAACTTATGACCGATGTGATCAACGACGACGACAGCTAAAAATGTTGTATTTTAGGTTCCGAGTTAGATATGGCATGTCCATCGAAGAATGCCGCAAACTCGAAAATGATACTAATAAGCAAGCAAATTCTGCTGCGTGGTACCAATACAGAGCTGGTCGAATTACGGCTTCAAATTTAAAGGCGTTCACAGAACAAAACTGGAAAAACCATCCCTGTCCTTGATACGTTCAGTATGTTATCCCTTAGCAACTCGCTTCAAGACGACGGCTACAGTTTATGGTTGTGAACATGAAAAGAAAGCGCTACAAGCTTACACTAATAAAACGGAGAAAACCCACATACATTTTGGTAGCAAACAATAGGTCTATGTCTAAACCGACAGTACCCACAGATTGGGGCATCTCCGGATGGATATGCCATCTACGAGTGCTGGTCCAAGTTCAGATGACATCCCCATGGACATGCGAGCTATAGGTGTTGGTTCAATTTCCAGTGACATTGTAATAGGCACCGATGATGAAGAGGTTTGTATTTTTGTGAATTATATGTTACAATGTTATGTACCTATTTTGATTATGGATTGCAGCTATGGTGTCACTGTAGGAAACCAGACGACGGCGAACAAATGGTAAAATATTCTGACAGAAATTGTAGAATAAAATTGTACCATTCGGCATGCCTACAATTAAAAAAAATTCCTAAAGGAAAGTAGTTATGTGAACTCTGTATCACTTATAATAATGCAGAAGACTAAAAGCCGTGTTTACACAACTAAAAGTACCATAGTTGCGTTCCATTATTTCTATTTTCGGGTTTTTGTAAACAAACTTTCCTTAACTTTTAATAGCGATATTATCAGAGAAAATAATTATTTACTTTGCCTATTTCTTGTGTTTTTTAAAACTATTGACTCAGCTTCGAAGGCAAGTCCACTTTGGTTAATTTTCATATCTGCTTACTGAACTCTGCCAAGCAACCAAGCAACGAAATCCAAGCCGTACGTTTCTAGCATAGTGTAAAAGCGACCCCAACGTTAACGCTACATAACCTATATTTCTGCAATTAGCGGCAACGACGACAGCAGCAAATCAAAAAACTTCATGCAGAAAAGCCATCCATGAATGCAAGTGGGCGAAAGAAGTAACTCGTACTTTGAATAAACAAAAAAGCATGTATAGTGTGCATTGAGCATTGTTCTTTTATATTTCCGACTCAAGTTTAACCTACAGTTAGTAATGAAGATGTTAAGAAATTCCTAGAAGATATCGAATCACGGTGCGCTCCTGCGAATTCCTTAAACCCAACAGGTAAATCATGCTGTTATGGCAACTTATGACCGATGTGATCAACGACGACGACAGCTAAAAATGTTGTATTTTAGGTTCCGAGTTAGATATGGCATGTCCATCGAAGAATGCCGCAAACTCGAAAATGATACTAATAAGCAAGCAAATTCTGCTGCGTGGTACCAATACAGAGCTGGTCGAATTACGGCTTCAAAATTTAAAGGCGTTCACAGAACAAAACTGAAAAACCATCCCTGTCCTTGATACGTTCAGTATGTTATCCCTTAGCAACTCGCTTCAAGACGACGGCTACAGTTTATGGTTGTGAACATGAAAAGAAAGCGCTACAAGCTTACACTAATAAAACGGAGAAAACCCACATACATTTTGGTAGCAAACAATAGGTCTATGTCTAAACCGACAGTACCCACAGATTGGGGCATCTCCGGATGGATATGCATCTACGAGTGCTGGTCCAAGTTCAGATGACATCCCCATGGACATGCGAGCTATAGGTGTTGGTTCAATTTCCAGTGACATTGTAATAGGCACCGATGATGAAGAGGTTTGTATTTTTGTGAATTATATGTTACAATGTTATGTACCTATTTTGATTATGGATTGCAGCTATGGTGTCACTGTAGGAAACCAGACGACGGCGAACAAATGGTAAAATATTCTGACAGAAATTGTAGAATAAAATTGTACCATTCGGCATGCCTACAATTAAAAAAATTCCTAAAGGAAAGTAGTTATGTGAACTCTGTATCACTTATAATAATGCAGAAGACTAAAAGCCGTGTTTACACAACTAAAAGTACCATAGTTGCGTTCCATTATTTCTATTTTCGGGTTTTTGTAAACAAACTTTCCTTAACTTTTAATAGCGATATTATCAGAGAAAATAATTATTTACTTTGCCTATTTCTTGTGTTTTTTAAAACTATTGACTCAGCTTCGAAGGCAAGTCCACTTTGGTTAATTTTCATATCTGCTTACTGAACTCTGCCAAGCAACCAAGCAACGAAATCCAAGCCGTACGTTTCTAGCATAGTGTAAAAGCGACCCCAACGTTAACGCTACATAACCTATATTTCTGCAATTAGCGGCAACGACGACAGCAGCAAATCAAAAAACTTCATGCAGAAAAAGCCATCCATGAATGCAAGTGGGCGAAAGAAGTAACTCGTACTTTGAATAAACAAAAAAGCATGTATAGTGTGCATTGAGCATTGTTCTTTTATATTTCCGACTCAAGTTTAACCTACAGTTAGTAATGAAGATGTTAAGAAATTCCTAGAAGATATCGAATCACGGTGCGCTCCTGCGAATTCCTTAAACCCAACAGGTAAATCATGCTGTTATGGCAACTTATGACCGATGTGATCAACGACGACGACAGCTAAAAATGTTGTATTTTAGGTTCCGAGTTAGATATGGCATGTCCATCGAAGAATGCCGCAAACTCGAAAATGATACTAATAAGCAAGCAAATTCTGCTGCGTGGTACCAATACAGAGCTGGTCGAATTACGGCTTCAAAATTTAAAGGCGTTCACAGAACAAAACTGGAAAAACCATCCCTGTCCTTGATACGTTCAGTATGTTATCCTTAGCAACTCGCTTCAAGACGACGGCTACAGTTTATGGTTGTGAACATGAAAAGAAAGCGCTACAAGCTTACACTAATAAAACGGAGAAAACCCACATACATTTTGGTAGCAAACAATAGGTCTATGTCTAAACCGACAGTACCCACAGATTGGGGCATCTCCGGATGGATATGCCATCTACGAGTGCTGGTCCAAGTTCAGATGACATCCCCATGGACATGCGAGCTATAGGTGTTGGTTCAATTTCCAGTGACATTGTAATAGGCACCGATGATGAAGAGGTTTGTATTTTTGTGAATTATATGTTACAATGTTATGTACCTATTTTGATTATGGATTGCAGCTATGGTGTCACTGTAGGAAACCAGACGACGGCGAACAAATGGTAAAATATTCTGACAGAAATTGTAGAATAAAATTGTACCATTCGGCATGCCTACAATTAAAAAAAATTCCTAAAGGAAAGTAGTTATGTGAACTCTGTAAATAAAATAGAATTATTTTGTGTAAATATTTGATTGTTTATGTACATTAAATAGCTTCTAAATATCCTTTATACTTTATGCATTAAAATTATTTTTCTTACTTAATTTAGACATTAATTATTCTTTTATGTTGTGTAGACAGCATGTGTAATTTTATTGATTGTTAATGTAACGGTACTATTTTAGTATTTTACAGTAGAAGTCCTGTTAGGATAGCCTTTACTGCCGAGCCAGAGAATTTGTGAGACGAGCTCGAAGAGCGAGTCGAATAATACTGGCGAGGCAGTAAAGGCCCTAACGGACGCGTATTGTACAATAGTTTTTGTAATACCTACATACAATTCGGTCATATCTATATTTTTCTAATTTATTTTCATCAAAACACTAGGTTTGTGTAATGACGTTTTAGAATGATTGAGAGTGCGTAGAACGTTGCAACTGTTGTTTATAAATGTCATTTATTTCCAATTTTGTGTATGGCTATAAGCAGTTTTAAGTTGTAACCAGCTCGTAACTTATGACATATGTAGAAAATGATGAAGATATTCCTAAAGACGTTAAGATTGTGAATGAGCAAGTTATTTTAGCGTATGTTCAGGAGTTATAGCAGTCTTTTGCGCCTTCTTCTATGTGGAGTTGAAGGCTTGATTGCTGCTGGATTTATGTGACAAACGTCACTTTGACGTTCGGCATACAATTTAGCAGGCCGTGGTCTTTACGGACACTTTTTACGGCCGGGCCGTAAAGAGGTTGCTTACGCAGTAGTAAACAGTCCTTAAAGAAATATTTAACAAGTAGGTATTACAAAAAATAATGTTATGTCCTACCAGTACATTAATTAAAATTAATGACTCTATGTTAAGTATCTTAGATACAAAATAACGCTCCAGGGCAATTATTTTCTTCATAAGAACACTAGGGTTATTATGAAAAATTAACAGTATTTGTTTCCATGGATACAACCTTTATTTCAAAATTATGCACCACTGTCACAATGAAAATTAATGACAGCTCATCTAATGTCACAAATCTAACTTAGATCAGCTAACTAGATCAATCTTAAATACCATAGCATAGTAATTATATGAATTGAATATGAATATGAATTAGGTAAGAAATTGGTAGGACATAAAACCTTGAAGGCACCACAGGCATTATGAGCTAAGAGCCCGCGATTGTTGTACACACCTCGGGCCAAAGGCCCTCGGTTAGTACACTAACATCTTGGGCTCTTATTTTACTCATATTGCCCCTTGGTACCTTAATAACTATTTGGTATGTGATATTCTAATTTTGCTTTTTATTAATTGGCCACATGCAGAAAAAGATAATCAAATAATTCTACATAATAAATGGTGGTGGATAGTATTAACGTTAGATCCTTAAGTAAGTAAGTATCGTTTATTGTCAACAGATCAACTACATAAGTGACATGGACATTGTCAGATAAAAGTAATACCTAATGTAGTACAATATTGTGGTAGTCATAAAAACACTTTTTAATTAAAATGGATTTAAGTTAAATTTATCGATTTTATATGATTTAATATATATCGGTAGCGAATTGTAGATTTTAATACAATTATAAATGGGGGACTTTTTAAATTCAGCAGTCCGACGCCTAGGTATGGCTAACAGGTCACCATGTCTGGTGGGATATTGATGAGTATTGTTACTCGTTGAAAAATAATGCATATGTTGCTGCGCAAATACTGCTAATTTGAAAACTAAGTTTATTTGTTCCCTCCAGTCGAGATTAGAATCGATACATATGCCTAGATAAACGCACAATTGGGAATTATATGGAATACCCTTTATATTATTCAAGGCATTAAGTTCACACAAACAGTTTTGTTCATGTTGAGTACAAGTTGATTTTTTAAGCACCACTTTTGAACTCCAGGTGATAAATTTCAATTTTATAAGTGAGTTCCTTTACCGTATCGGCAGATACAGTGAAGGCTGTGTCGTCAGCGAAGCTAACGATCTGCGCGCATGTAACATGTAAGGGCAAATCGGTAACATACAATAGATACAGCAAGGGGCCTAATACCGAGCCCTGAACAACATCTAAGTTTATACGGACAGTGGTGGACGTTACATCATTAATTTTAACAAACAATTTTCTGTTAGTAAGAAAAGATATCAACCACATAAGAAGTGGGCCCCGAATGCCTAAGGAACATAACTTTTTTCTAATGCATTCCACATTCACAGTGTCGAATGCACACGATATGTCGAAAAATATTTTTTTTTTTTTTAATGAGAATCGAAAAATATTGATGCAACAAATTTACCATTATCCAGTTGCTGATAAACATAGCGGAGCAGGCTAAAACGAGCAGTTTCTGTAGATCTGAGCTGTCTGAAGCCGTGTTGTGTATCGGAGAACAGATTGTATAGTCAAAATTATACCCATTCGGAGTCACGTGACCTTTGTCTGTCACTGTTCATCTTTAGTAAAATAGATGAAATGGAAGAAATTTGAAAAAAAGGCATGTCGATTCATAAAATTAATTTTAAAAATTTGACGTTTCTAATCTGTCAGATTATATTTTTCGTGTAAGTTATTGAGATAAGGGTAATAAAACCTAAAATTGTCGAGCCGAAAACTGGAAATTAAAAGAAACCATCGAACATGCGGTATAACGAGCAGTCACAACAATTAATTTGAATATTATGCATTGTTTTTTATGAAGAGTACAATATTAATAAAAGTAAATCAACAGTTTCACCCTCCAACGCTGTACTCATAACATTCCTAGATATGTTAATAGCTATTAATTTCATATAAGAGAATAAACCCGTAGCAACCTTGTTTTAGTAATAGGCATGTGTCAGGATAAGCTACAAAACGGAACGTCATTTATTTCCCTAAAATTGCATTTTTAAGAATCGACATACGTAAAATTACTAGATTATCACGTGACTCCGAATGGATATAAATTTGACTATATTTATTCAGGAACGATACCATTCGATTTGCCACAACTTTTTCGCACACTTTGGAAAAGACACTCAGAACTGATAATTAACTCATTTTTTAATTAATTTCGGTGTGTTAAGTGCCACTTTTTTTCACTCAGTGAAAAAAAGTGACACTTTGCTTTTAATTTAGGAATGAACGATTCTAATTGGACGTTTCCTTAGTTACCAATCGACGTTTCCTTAGTTACCAGAACTGACCAACGCACTTGACTAAAATGAAGGCAAATACAATTCTATACAAAATAGGCTTGGATTGGAATGTTTAATGAAATTTTAAAAAATCTTATAGACAACTCGTGTTAGCGTGCTTATTTTTCAAGCGTGTGGAATATTAAACTTGGCTGCGCCTCGTTTAATAACCCTCCACACTTGTGAAAAAAAGTTGCACTTGTAACACTTGTGGTCTAAATAACTATTAATACTTTTGTAGATATTATTAATATTATTATTAAAGTAAAAATAATTAGATTAACTTTGTTAATAAGATTTATTTCATAATTATACAATTATAGGAGGGCATAAATTTACGAGGGCACAAGAAACTGTTAATATCTGATCTACCACAGCAACATCGTCAGTTTTCTTTTTCGCCAGGAACATGGGCATCGTTTCGTGAAGAACTGTATTTTTTTGACGAAGGACTCCAATATTGCGTTTGACGTGTATTCTGAAAAAAAGATATAGGTAGTTAAGATAATTATTGTAATAATATACTTGCACTACCTCAAGCTTGCTATATTCCTGGTTGATTCTATATCCCTTGGATCGAGCTGCCGTATCCCTTTTAGAAAAGCAGGCGTAATCATTGTGGCCATATGTAGTCCTAGGGAGTCTTTTATTAAAAAGCCACGATCTGTCAATACAAAATCTCCTGGCAAGAGATTGTTTAAAATCCCACAATCCTCTGTTAGACCTTTATCGCTTATTCTGCCACCATATCCATGTGATATAAATGATATTGATCCAGGAGGAGTGATGCCTATTAGTACCTTTACCGTATTATGTTGTTTGTACGTAGACCATGTAGTACATTGTACTTCAAGGCTACTTGATTTTTCCACTCTCATCTCAAAACAATCGATTATAACTGAAATCTTGTTGCCAAATGCTACCTTGAAGCATTCTGGCATTGATTTAATCACCTGATCTCGTTCAGGCCAAATAATAAAAATTTTCATCCGATGATACATAATATTCAATGTAGTATAAAATATTCTGGAAATTGTTTGTACGCTGACGTTAAACATGTATGCCAATAAACTAAAATCTAAATTTAATCTAAGTTTTATCACCGTTATCAAAAATGTGCCTCTAAGCATGTTTTACGTACTGAATTAGGAATAAATATATATAATTAAATGTGAACTGTATATATTGTATGTATTTGGTGTAGCATTTGCCATATAGTAGACGTGTGTAAAAGAATTTTTTTTTGTAATGTCACAAATAAAGTATATCTATCTAACACGCAAAACTTTATATGCGCGCGGGCTACAGCGTCATTCTTCCATGCTCACGTAAAACTTTTACATTCGCTGAAAAATTCTCACTTTTTTTAACTTGTAGAACAATCTACTATTAATTCACTAGCGATTTAAGAAGAAAATTAACTTGCTAGCATATAAACATTATAAACAGTTACTGATGGAAACTATTATAGAGATAATAATAATAATGGCAGTTTAAAATGACAAAGAAATAATAATTAATCGAGTTATTTAACAATAACAGTAACGGCGTAACTGGAGACTTGAGTTACCACATTTATATTTTTATGACGCTCAACGCCTCAACGGCTTAAACCTGAAAAGAAACACAGATTGCAGGCAGCTGAAAATTATTTCGGTGGCGCAAATAATTCTCACATATAATCTCATAAGAGCATTAATTCTTTCCGCCATTTTTGTTACTGCGTTCCAACAACGTCGTATTAATTAGGACGCCTTCCAGAGGCAAGCGTTTCCTTTCCAGAGACTTTCCATTAAAAAATTTTTTTTTGAACTTTTCCTTACTGCCAATCTCTAGCGTGCTTTTAAAACTTTCTTTAGTGCAACAAAAGTTATTAAATTCGTTGTACATTTTAAATGCGGCATATGCCGCGGGTTTCAGCTAGTATAAAATATCTCACTCTGAGCTTTAATGAAATGTCCATTCATTTGGCAATGCTAACAGAGTTGATTGGTAGGTCTTAAACCATAGCAATAGATATATGAAATTTCCTTTCTTTAACATTTTTCCCCTCCAAATTTTCTTATTACTTCCTTTTACTACTATAAAGGAAGTATTGGATTCACCCCAAAAATTCGAAATTGAGTTTTCAACAGATCTTCACGTTTTAGAGTCCCCTGATCCCAAAAAACATATTTTTTTTCATTGGTCTGTCTGCCTGTCTGTGTGTCTGTCTGTCTGTCTGTGTGTGTGTCTGTGAACAGAATATCTCAAAAACGAAAAGAGGTATGGCATTGAAACTTCATATATAACTTTTGTGTACTATGTAGATGAGACAGCAGGCTTTTTAAGAAAATCGCATTACCGGAAGTAGGTGTTTACTCTTGTGATTTTTCAGTTTTTTTCGATTTTTTCAAAAACGGCTCAAACGATTTTTTTTAAAGTTAACATTTTTCTTACATTTTTAATGCGTATTGATGTGAGATAGGTGATTTTCCAGTTGAATACTTCTAAAGTGGGTTTCTTTTGTTTTTTTTTTCTATTTTTTTTTATTAACTCCTAATTTAAATAAAACACCCGATATATTATTACATTTTTGAATTCACCTTAAAATTCTAGAGAAAATTTGTCTCTTCAACTAACACTCGATTTTGTACCGTTTTTGTAGAATTTCTAATTTTTGAAAATTTTTAACAAATGGTTAAAAATTCAAAATGAATTTTTTGACTAATTATAAGATCACTGTAAAAGGAAGTTGTGTGAGTGTATCACACCAGATTTTTTTATATCTAGTCTGGTCTTCTCTAAATTCCATTTTTAGTTTTTATTTCGGCTACTCTAACTTTCTTGTCCTTTCCTGGATAAATTGCAGTCACAATACCTAAGGGCCACGTTCCCCATGGTAAATTTTGATCTATAACAATTACAATATCATTTACTTTTAAATCAAGAATATTATTATCGTGCCATTTGCTTCTTTTATTTAAAGTAGGCAAATATTCCTTTATCCAGCGTCTCCAAAATTAATCAGCAAGTGCTTGCGAAATTTTCCATTGCTTTCGAATATTTGCTTCCTCCAATTTTCCTAAACTCGGTACATCACTGGATGAACCAATAAGAAAATGATTAGGTGTCAGCTGTTCTGGATAGGCTGGATCAAGAGATATATGAGTTAGAGGTCTACTATTTACGGTATGCTCCACTTCCACCATAAATGTGTGTAGAACTTCTTCTCGGGGAGCCCTTTCTTTTAATACCACTCTTAAAGCTGTCTTCACTGATCTAACTAATCGCTCCCAATAGCCTCCCATATGTGGTGAAGCTGGTGGGTTGAAATGACATTCTATTCCTCTGGATGACATGTCCTGAACAATGTTGTCGTTGTTTAGTTGACGAATGCATTCTTGAATTTCTCTATTCGCACCATGAAAATCGGTGCCATTGTCAGAATAAAACTGCTTTGGTGTTCCCCGTCGTGCAATTATTCTTCTAATAGCCATTATTGCAGAGTCGGTATTCAAAGATGTTGCTACTTTTAAGTGTACAGTTCTGGTTCTCATGCATGTAAATATTACTCCATACCTTTTCTCTTTTCTTCGTCCAATTGTTACCTCCATAGAACCGAAGTAGTCAATTCCTGTAAATGAAAGAGGTGTTTCAAACCCAGCTAGCCTAGATCACCTAGATGGTGGTAGCTGACCCATTTGTGGAACTCGAGGTTTACATCTTTTTACTTGGCAATACATGCAGTTTTTCTAACAACTTCTTACTGCACTTCTAATCTTCATAATCCAGAATTTTTGTCTTACTTCGTTCACCACCTGTTCTTGACCACCGTGACTAGTTTTTATATCATAGTATTCTATCAATAACTTAGTAAATCTGTTATAAGTGTCCAATATTGATGGATTTCTTTGTGAATATTCTAAATAGGTTGCTCGGCTGAGTCTTCCACTTAAACGAATCACTCCTGTTTCATTAAGATAATCTCTGAAACTTTTTTGTGGCGTGAATTCATAATTCATATTCTTATTTGGGTATTTCGCCACTCTGCAAATTAAAAATATTAAATAACGAAAATATTAATAACGACGTTTCGAGGGACAATCTGCCCTCGTTATCAACGAATACTAATTAAAAAGAACAAGAAACTTAGCTTTTTTCACTGGAAGGAAAAACGACCAACCTCCTTGGTCGTTTTTCGAAACGTTCGTTATTAATATTTTAGTTATTTAATATTTTTAATTTGCAGAGTGGCGAAATACCCAAATAAGAATATGAACTCCTGTTTCATCTAAAAATGGAGTTAGTGTGTACAGGCGGCTTGATTTAGATATGCTGCCATTTTTCTTAAGTTCGTAGGTCTCTTGCGGAAAACAATTGTGTTCTACGTATTTTACCCAAAGTTCTTCCGATTTCTGCAATTCTGGCACAGTAAGTTCTGTTTTTAATTTTTCCTCTTCTCTACAGTTTCTAATGAATATGAGTAGCCAGGCCGTGCTCCTTATTAACCATTGGTACTTAGAAAAGCGGTTAATATCTGGCAAAACTGGTTTGTGATCTCTAATTACCAACACAGCCTTCTTTATTTCAAGTTCCAAATAGTCCTCGTCTCTTTTACTGGATGATTCTTCGTTTGGCCATTTATCTTTCGGTTGCTGTAGAAAAGATGGGCTAGAAAACCAAATGCTTTCCGATCCGAAGTCGATGGTGGAATCTTCCCTTGTGCTTTTATCAGCTACATTTTCTTTGGTAGGAATCCAACTCCAATTCGAAACATCCGTAAGTTCACACATTTCTCCAACTCGATGTGCAACAAACGTTTTAAACCTTCTTGCGTCAGATCTTATTCAACATAAAACAGTTTTTGGGTCTGTCCATAAATGTAAAGTCGTTATTGATAATTCTAAATTATTTTTAACACTAGCAATTAATCTGTTCAGCATCACTGCTGCTTGCAATGCCAACCTTAGAATTGTTATTGGTTAAGTGGCGCACCTCGAACTTTTGCAGCTACAAATGCTGTTTCGTATCCATTTTCTTTTGAACCAAATCTTAAATATATCACTGAACTAAAAGCGTGTGTACTTGCGTCACAGAATCCACGAAGTTCGACTTCTTCCGCTTCAAATAAATTTGTTCCGTAACATTTTGGTATCCGTATTCCATTAATTTCCATTAACTTTCCCAGCCACGACTTCCACTTCATTTCCATTTCGTTTGTAAGTTCGTCGTCCTATCCAATTCCAGTTTGCCATATACAGTGTGTCTGCTTAAGTTCTCACCATATGGAAAACTTTTTTATTATTAATTTTACGAAAAAAACCTATTCTTTATAAAAAGTTCTGCATGGTCCAAAACTTAAAGTGCAATCCTCAGATATAAATTTTGTTAAGCCGTATACAAGGAATGTCAAAAAATATGAATTCTGCTCGAGAGTAAAGTACCTTTATTTGTGACAATATCGAAAATTGTTATTAAGAAAAGTTGATTAAAATAAAAAACTACGTTCAAATATCCAATTACACCTATCTACGATGAAAATCAAGTTTTGTTATTTTTCACATTTAAGTTGTAGGTTGTAATAATATTTTTATTTTAATGATAAATGGAGAAATTAATCCAATTAGATCAAACACCAACATGGTTGTCTTTAACACATCTCTTTTTGTAGGTGTTTCAATTCCTTTAATGAGGTTTGGTCTTATCTCATTTAAGTTCAGGTTAAAGGTGAACTCGTCAGTTTCCGTCGACCACCAAAGTCCCAAAACTCTTTCTACTGGTTGCTGAAAGAAAGAATTTAACTTTTTATCTTGAGCCGCTCGTAAATGCTCTGGTAGATGCATCAGTACAGCTTTCGAAGTACAAATCCAATTACAAATTTCAAATCCCCCTCTGCGGTAAACTTCTATAACATCTTGAATTTGTTTTATTGCTTTGTCCTCTGTATCTACACTGTCTAAATAATCATCAACGTAGTGTTTGTTGATAATCGCGTCTGCAGCTTCTGGTAATTCCTCAGAATGTTTATCTGCATTTCTGTTTTTCACAAATTGAGCCATGGAAGGTGACGATGTGGCTTCAAACGTCATCGTTTTCATTTGGTAAACCTCTGGAGGTCGTTCTCTGTCCATTCCCCTCCAAATAAGATGTTGGGCATCACAATCTTCATCTCGAATTATTACTTGGTGAAACATTTCTTTAATATCCCCACAGAATGCAATTTTTCTTCGTTGAAACTTCCATAATACCCCAGTTAATTTTTTTTAGAAAATCAGGACCCTGCGGTAGCTGATGGTTTAAGCTCGTTCCGTGTGATTTGGCTGCAGCATCAAATTCCAGTCTTAATTTTCCTGGCTTGTTTGGATTAATTACCCCAAAATGTGGAAGATACCAGGTTTTTGAATTCAACGTCTTCGTTTGTTCTTCAGATAATTTTCTTATGTACCTCTTTTCTTCATATTCTTAAAATTTTCTACGGTATTGTTCTGCAAATTTATTGTCTTTGTCCATTTACCTTTCCATACACTTTAGACGAAACATAACGGTCACTTTGTTTTCTGGTAAAAACGTATCGTCGCTTCTCCACGGGAGACCTATTTCGAATCTGTTTCCAATTCTTGTTATTGTATTCTCCATAATTTCAACTGCACGTTGGTCTTCTTTGGATCTTCCTACTCTATCAGCTATTTTGACTCCAAATGATTCAGTTTTAATAGAATCCTTTACAAGCTCATGTAGCACGTCGTCTATTTCACTACCATCTCTGTAACATAAATGAAATATGGATGAGTTGTTCGCTGAACTACTTCCAGTACAGTTTCGCCCGTGAATAACCCAACTAATAATGTCTTTGAAACTAGAGAAGTATTCCACGTTCTTTGTGGTATTCTTCGAGCAATTGTAAGCTGACAATGATCTTGTCCGATAAGTATCATTGGTTTGGCATTCTTAAACGATGTTAATGGAGCTCCTTTAATGTAAGGAAACCGTTTTGATAATTCTTCTATGTCCACACTTTGTTGAGGCAAGGATAAACCTTGAATTGTTCTTACGTTAGTCATGTTATATATTCGAGCGTTTCTGCCAATGACTTGTATTTTAACATCTACTCGTTTGGAACTGTTATCTTGTCCTGTAATGTTATTTAACCACTGATAGCATAGTGGCTCCTTTGGACCGTCCGAGCCAAGGGTGTTTGCGAGGTCACTGTCTGCTAAAGTCATAGTAGCGGCTTCGTCTAATAATGCATACGTATACATTTCAGCTTTGGGCCCATGCAGTTTAATGGGTATAATTCGTAGACATATTTGGCCTAATGAATCTCTTGTCTGTAATGTATGATTAAATTTTTGATTCAAATTAATATGACATTTATCACTGTCGGTTTGACATTTGTCAACATCGACAGGTTTTGTATAATTTGAAACACTCTCACTCGAGTTTTGTTCAAATCCTGTATGAAGTACCTTGTCACAAAGCAACCACTAATAGAGAAGTTTCTTAAATGCACCTGTCAAATAATTGTTAGGGACTGGCCCACCCATCGGAGGGCGCTAGTGTCGCCACTCGGCAAGGTTGTGAACCAAACTATAATTAATGATGGGTCGGTATGTGAAGAAGTGTTGTTTCAAATTGTGTTGATTTATAGTCTAAGAGCTGGTGACAATTTTTGGTGATCATTTAGTTAAGGCCTATTTTTTCAGAAAATGTTGCTGGAGGCATGTATAAGTGTCATCTGTAAGGATTCTCCTAGATAGCGGTATCGGAGGGAGGCAGAACACCCCCAATTTGCACTGTCAGTATATGTCAAATTCGAGGTGAGCCGGTTAGGTTTTGTGTCACTTTGTGTCAAAACTGACGGAAAACCTAACCTGCTAAACTCGAATTTGACATAGACTTACAATGCCACCAACCTATTATTCATACGTTTCAATTTCCACAGCCGCCCCTTATGGACTTTTTTAGTGTAAGTTATGTCAAATTCGAGCTTAGCAGGTTAGGTTTTCCGTCAGTTTTGACACAAACTGACACAAAACCTAACCGGCTCACCTCGAATTTGACATATACTGACAGTGCAAATTGGGGTGTTCTGCCTCCCTCCGATACCGCTATCTAGGAGAATCCTTACAGATGACACTTATACATGCCTTCAGCAACATTCTCTCAAAAAATAGGCCTTAACTAAATGATCACCAAAAAATGTCACCAGCTCTCCTACTATTAGTGTAGGAGACACAAATTTCCCAACGGCATAGAAAAACCTACTAATAGAAGCGTTTTCTGAATGCATCTGTCAAATCAAATAATTGTTAGAGATTGGCCCACCCGTCAGGAGGCGCAGGTGTCACCTGTCCGCTTTTTGAAAAGTGCGTAAATAGTAAACTCATACGTCAAACTGACACCGACAAAACATTTAAAATGCGTGAAAAGCATTTTGAACCAAAGTAAATTGTTGCAATTGAGCACGACTATTGTAAGATTGACAATACTTATTAAACAATATTGCTATTTGAATTACTTAAAATATATTTGTTATTCGCAAATATTTTGTTTGAATTTTCCATAATTATTGTAAATTTCAGAACCTATAAAGATTTTGCATATTCCGATTTATGAGGTTCAAAACTTTAAAATCGAGATTCTGGTAAGGCAAATTATGTATATGCAAAATTTGTATTGCTATTGACGGCATATTATCCAAATATCGTAGTAATGGTGTATTTAAATTTTGCCGCCTTGCTGGAATAGTTTCTGGCCCACCCGTTGTAGGGCGCTGAAACTTTTATTCAAGCTTACTATTGGAGAAATCGCTCTATTAGTGGTTGCTTTGTGTACCTTGTGATGTGTCTTTTGACAACCACTTATCCCACAGTTCTGCTTTCTTCTGCATTCTTGTAAACGATGGCCGAATAAAAGGCAACAAAAACAGAGTCTATTATTTGTCACATATTCCCATTTCTTGTCAACATGCGCGTTTAACAAGTCGGGGCACTGATTTAAGTAATGATTTCCAGTTTTACAATACTCACAAATTTTGGAAAACTTATGAGTTCTCTTTTTGATCACTGTAGCTAGCGTAACATTTTTTCTGGCTTTGAAGTAAGTTTCAGATTTGATTGGGTCACACTTTTCTTCTAAAAACTTTGGAATTTCGAGTTTGCTCGCTGTATCTGCCTTTTCTTCTAACCACTCTTGGAATTCAATTAGTTTAACGCGTGTCTGATTTACTTTTGATATGTGTTCTATCCATTGTATTTTATAGATATTTGGAAGTTTGTTCAGTAATTCTTGCAGTAAAATTGGATTTCGTAGATAATCCTGTTCGTGCAACGTACAAATGGTGGTGACTAAATTGTTAATTGCATCAGAAACTTCTACTAGCGTACCTAATTTATCTTCTTTCACAACAGGCAATTTCTTAATTTTTTCTAATAATACTAAGATAATATACTCAGGACGTCCGAATCTTCTTTCCAAAGTAGTAATTGTTTTGTGTACATTTTCAGGCAATATTACAAATGTTGAACTATTTCTTTAGTCTTCTATTTCAAGCATTTTTGTAGCCTATTCTGATTCTCTTCGTTAGTATATCCGCAATACTAGCTGAATTGCGATATTGGGCAATAAAGTTTGGCCATTCTAATGGATCGCCACTAAACGGAGGTAGATCCTTTGGAAGCGACTGTCTTGTTATCAGTTGTGTTAATTCAGGAATATTTATAATTTGCGAAGGTAATTGTTCAACTGGTATTGGTCTGACCATGTGATTTTGACGTCTATTGTCTACATTGACTACTGGTAGGTTTCTGTTTTGCGAATCAGCTGCCTGTCTCGTTTCTAAATTCACTTACCCATTTCTTCACATCAGAACTTTTACTTATAACTGACTTGTGGTCGTTTTCCTCATTTTGCTCGTCAATATGAGCTAATTTTAATGCCAATTCTAAATCCAGTAGTTCTAGTTGGTGCTTCATATCTTGCTTTTGACGTTCCATCTCTTGCTTTTCACGTTCCATGTCTTGTTTTTGACGTTCCATGTCTTGTTTTTTCATAGCACATTCTAACTCTGCTTCAAGTTTCCGTCGGCGGATATTCGCGCTCATTTTCGAGGCGTGAGAGCTTGGTGAGTGCACGTGAAATCGCACCGATGGTGTCTCCCCACTTAGCTGACAACTTACACTCTATTTCTGCTTCAACCTTTCGCTACGGCGTAGAGTGTCTGACATATTTCCAAGTGCTAATGATTTGGCTCGAAGGACCAATGTATCTTGTCGTCGTAGTCTTTAGCAGAAAAAAATCTTTTCAGTCAATTACGACGCTTTTTTCAATTAACTTTTATTAAACAACCTTTTCAAATTCAATATATTTTGTTTACATTCTACTGTCCCTAATATTTAGTTTTACCCTAGTTACTAACGCTTGCTAGATATAGATATATAAAATTAAGCCATGTAAATTGCCTCTGTTCAGAGGTATGATCAACCACTCGGTATATACAGTGTGGTCCATTAAGTGTGCAACAAATGGGAAATTTTTTTATTAGTTGTAAAACCGAAATTTAAATACCGCCAAAAGTTAGTGCATGTTCGATAACCATATCAGATGCCCTTAGAATGGCTTTAAGTCAAACAATATACAGGGCAGGGCAAAAAACATGTAATTCGTTCAAGAATAAAGTTACCTTATTTCAAAAAATATAGCAAAATGTTATTGAGAAAAGTTGTTTAGAATCAAAATTTATGCTCAAATACAAAGTCACGGCCTCCTATTCGAATTTTGATTCTTTTTCTTGTAAAATTTTGTATTATCCCCGTATGATACATATTTTTATTATTCTGATTTTATTAAGAGTTTTTCATATGTAAATTATTATTAGTAAAGCATTTGCCTTGTTAAAAAAAATATTTGCGAAATTCTAAAGTTCTGTTAAATATCGTTGCAACAAACATGAAGTGGACGCTTACCTAAAAAAATATAAATCCAAGTACATTTTACAAATACGCTTCAAGTTGCTAAAAGTTATTTAAAAGGGATGTGGTTGTGGCTACTTTAAATACATATAAAATAAAAATAATAAAAATATGTATCATACGGGGGTAATACAAAATTTTCCAAAAAAGAATCCAAATTCGAATAGGAGGCCGTGACTTTGTATTTGAGCATAACTTTTAATTCTAAACAACTTTTCTTAATAAAATTTTGCTATATTTTTTGAAATAAGGTAACTTTGTTCTTGAACGAATTTCATATTTTTGGTCCTGCCCTGTATATTGTTTGACTTGAAGCCATTCTAAGGGCATCTGATATGGTTATCGAACATGCACTAACTTTTGGCGGTATTTAAATTTTGGTTTTACAACTAATAAAAAAATTTCCCATTTGTTGCACACTTAATGGACCACACTGTATATTGCACTGGCTACCTATTTAAATTGTGCCTTTTAATATGAAAACTTTCAAATATTGATATGATAGCTCCTAAAACTCTTACAGAGTTGGGTTCGGTTATCTAGTTACTTTATACTGAAAAAGTAATTTTCAAATATACTCCTTCAAATCGAACGTCACTTCTAATGTCAACCAAATGTCAACAACAATTTTCAAATCTCAATGGAAACGCCCAATCCTTAGAATGGTATATTATAACTTTAAATAACACAGTGTTTAATAATTAATTTCACCTTTTAAAATGTCTCTATTTGCTTTCTAGTTGGTATACTCTAAAAATTCACCCACTTTGTACATTTTATTTCCACAATGTTCAAGACTGCATTCTATCCTTTAGCCACAATCAACCCCTCTAAGCAGCTTTCTGCAATGCAGCTCTCACAAACAGACCACCAGTCCCAAGCGTCGTCCAACACTACGAAACCCAAAATCCTTGACAGCAACCAGCCAACAGAACAATCCCTGGTATCCTCCTGTCTCTGCCACTACCTTCCGGAATGTACCCTCTCGCTTCACCGACGCCCTTCTTTACTCTTCACTCAACAACGAATAGATTGTTGTAACCCCTTTCTATTTATGTTACTTGTCAAATGTATTCTCCTCAATAAAACTGTTCCAATATAATTCTTCAATTATTCACTTGTAAATAACAATTCTTGTATCCATTAAGTTTTACCACATGCCAATTATCTTCTGTAGTTAATTCTTTACTTCTCTTACTTACTTCTTAATATAGTTTAGGAAAATTAGTCAGCTAATTATCTTCTTATAATAATATATTTGACGTTTCGTCAGTTCAGCTGACTTCCTCAGAAAATACACATTACGTTGAAATACAATAGACTAAAAGGAAAATGAGATTAAGGTTAGATCACTTAAACAATGTATATTTACTCTTACCTTATGTAATGTCGATTGAAATTTCTAGAATGTGAGAAGAATTTTTAAAACGATTTTGTATATATATAATGTCATATGTCAAAATTTGAAATCTAAAATTTGTCTTATTTTAAAGGTATAACTTGATAAAAAAAATTGGTATTGTAAAAGATATCTTGATATTAAGTTTAATTTAAATGATATAGTTTTTTTCTTCTTTGTTAATTATAGAAGAAAATTTAGAGAAGATTATAGTAAATGGAATGAAGATTTTCTATGTCGGTTTTGTAAATAATAGAATTTGTATTTTTTTTTATTTCAATCATTTCATATATAAGGCGTTTTTGTAAAATATTTTCTTTTTGCAATATTTTAGGTAAGCTAAAATTAACTGCATGATCAGAGAGGGCAGTATTTGGTTTATTTGGGTTTAAAATTTTTGTTTTTATAGAATTTTTATATTGAGTTAATCTTTTTTTTAGATTTTGTTTTGTTAAGACAGCTGTTATAAACAAATATAATTTTATTACCGCTTAATATTTCACTTTTTTATATACCACGTAGATATAGATATTGCCCTTTTTAAATAAGCTAAGACATTTTTACAGTAAAAGAGGGTTAAATTCAATATTTTTAATTAGACCAAAACGATTTTCTTACATTATTTTCAAGTTGTTATTTCCAATAATCGAAAATAATCCTAACTAAACTAATACATTTTCATTCTTTATGCCTTCTAGTCTATATTCCTATTTGATATCCACCTACTTTAATTCTACCCTTATTAGAATTTTGCATTTGTCATTGCTTCTTCAACCGTATTTTAAATATTCTCTTTATTTTCAAACCACCTGTAACCTTTCAATAGTTATCATTCAATTACTAATTTGCTTTACCTCGGGAAACTGTTTAAACATCATCGACTATTATAATGGGTTAATATGGATTGTAATAACATCCCATTTTCTATTATAAATTTAAATTTTATCTACAAACATAGTATAATCGTATCATAACATAATATATATTATGTTACGATACATGAGGCAGTGTAATCAATTACAATAAAGAAATATATAAAACGACTAAATTTGGAAGATTGCTATAATTGAATCTTGATGGGTGTTAATTTGAAACATTATTAATAAATTTAAATGAGACAATGAGAGAGGAGATTTTGATATTAATTGAATATACTAATTTAATGATTACAGAAAAATGTAATAAAGTTCAAGCCAAGGTTACAATTGACAAATGTATTTGTTAGAATGATAAGAATTAATAGCATGTAATAATAGGATATTTAAAATAAATAAGTGTGCAATAAGAATTGTATCTAACATGAATAAAAAATTTTGTTTAATTAGTTACAAAAACAACTCATGTAAAAGCAGACATATATATGGAAAATGAAAAATTTTGATTAATAAAAAACAGAAATTAATGCCTTAAATTTGTATTGTTATTTGGTTTATACAAATTTAAAAAAGCCTTAAACAAATCTACGTGGTGTGTTATATGAAAATATTAATAGACGTTATTGGAAGAATATAATCAGTCAAGAGGTTATACAAATACAGTTAATTGGAAATAGACAAATACCTATGGTTATATTATTGGAAGATATTTGGATTTGTTCCTGCATACGGGAGATTATTGGAAGTGCTTACAAGTAACTATTTGATTTGGATAATTTGGAGAATATTACTAGAGTTGTCGGACTATCTGTAAAAGGACCAAGGTTATATTTGGAACATCATAATATTGGAACTTACCAGGAGCTAATCGGTGTGGTGGTGACATTTGAAAGGAAGAAGGGTTGGATTCTAGGAGTAAAAGGGGTTGTTGACGAGACGGATGCAGTTCTAGGGTTTCCTGATCAGCATAGGCGTTACCATTTGAAGAGTGAGCAGTAGGTGTTACAGACGGTCGACATCAGGATCCATTCTTGCTTGGATTTTGGCAGTAAAAAGCAAAAGAAGTTATTAAGGTTTGTGTAACAAGTTTATGAAAGTATTTTAAATAACAATCAGTAAAAGAAAATATTAAATTGGACTTGATATAGTGCTTACATAGGTGAATTGATTAATATGTGTGTGAAGATAATATACAATTGTCAATACCTGGCTTGATGAGTTTTGAAAATTGGTTTGACAGCAAATGTCATTAACTGTAATATTAAAATTCAATTAATAGAGATCTTGATTTGGCGAACCACCTGAGATAAGAGAACTTGATTTGAAAGGAATTATTATTTAATTAAAAAGGGCATTGCATTAATAAAGGGCAAGTTTTAAGTAAAATATCAAATAATAATAAATGTTATGCAGTAGTAATAGGAGCTAGTATTATTACATAATATAGGGCTAGCTTAAAGTGGAGTTTATATAGCCATTTCATAATAATAAAATCTTACAACGTGGTGCATTATATTACATAAAAATATATATCGGAAGAAGAAATAGTAAAAACAAATGAAATAAAATACCTAGGATATACATTCCAAAGAAACAATGGGCCAGAAAAACATTTAAAGGAAGTCACAAGTAAATAGAAAATTTGGAGAAAACTTCAACATAAGGCTAATGATGTTTGACACAATAATAAAAAGTATAATTCTGTATGGCGCAGAAATATGGGGTTGGGAAGAGAGGGAAGAGATCGAGAAAATCCAAGTGAAATACATCAAATGGCTATTGGAGCTTGATACAAACACGCCATCATATATAGTGCTAGAGGAAACAAAAAGGAGATAACTAAGGATTGAGGCAGGACCTAGAGCAATAAAATAAGAAGCAACACGGAAAATACAATATTGAAGGAATGTTGGAAAGAAATAAGAAAAAAGAAGGAGAAAAAAAATAGAAGACGGTAAAAATAAATGGGAAAATAAAAGGGAAAAGTACTAACAAAGAGTCAACTACTCCACACAAGAGATAGAAAGAAGAAGACAAGATCAACAACTGTCAATAAAAAAAGAACTCATAAGAAAAGATGAAGAAATACGAAAATAGGAGCAGTTTAACCAAATAAACTGCAATACCAGTAATAACGTATATAGAAATATTATGACGACAGGAGTACCCAAATACCTAAGAAACAAAGAAGACAAGGGACACCATCAAACAATTGCAAGGTATAGATGTGGAAATGAAGGAAATGGTAAAAAAATATGGAAAAAAGATAAAGAGAAGATGTGTAAGTTAGGTAGAATAGAGGAAGAAACAATAGTGCACCTAGTACATGGATGTTATAAGACTCGGGATATAAGTGAGGGAAAAACAGTGAAAAGTGTACTAAGTGAAAGTGGCAAGGGTATAGGATGGATGAAAGAAGGTCATTAACGCCAAAATGCCTTAACAAAAGTTGTATAATAAGAGAGATATGACTTTTTAAATTTTATTTTAGATTTTAGTTTCTTATTTTTAAGGGGTGATTAAACATATTAAATTAAATTAAACAAATACACGGTTTATTTTAATTCTTATTTTTTTAAGAAAACCATCTTACACTAGGTGTTCGAAGTTATCGCCATATTGTTGAAGGCAAAGTCTAGCTCGACGTATGCATGAGTTGGCATAACGCGGTTACGAAGATCATCTAAATCAATTATTTTGTTGGTGTATACCATGGTCTTTATAAGGCCCCATAAATAAAAGTCTAGGGGATTAAGGTCGGGTGACCCAGGAGGCCATGGAACAGGACCACTCGGCCAATCCATTTATTTTCGAATACATTATCTAGATGTTGGCAAACTAAATGACTAAAATGTGGAGGTGTACCTTCTTGAAGAAACCGCATTTGTTAACGTACATTCAAAGGTACTTCTTCTAGCAGTTCTAAATTATTTGGCCAAAAAAAGAGATAATCATTTCCAGTTAATCAGTTTGGCAACACAAAAGAGCCAGTAAGTTGTCCGTTGACTAATCCGACCCAAACGTTTATCGCAAATCTGTGCTGGAAATGATTACGACAAACAGCATGTGGATTTTCAACTGCCCAGATATGAGTATTATGGCAGTTGTTGATGCCGTTACGTGTAAACGTTGCTTCATGAGTTGCCAACACAATGGAAGAAAAGTTTGGAATTTCAGCATGTTTTTACAGAAACGACTGGCAAAAATTCAAACATAAAGGATGATCTGCAGGTTGTAATGCTTGTACTCTTTGTACATGGAAAGGATACAATTGATTTTCGCGCAGTGTTTGCCAGACAATTCGATTTGAGACACCTACTTGAGGAGATATTTCTCGAGTACTACTGGAAAAATCTTCTTCAACAAGGTTTAATATTTTTTCTTCAGCATCCAAACTTGGTTGGTGTCAGCAAGGCCCACCATCCCGACCTTGATGTGTTTGTAGTACACCAGTTTCTCATGCACGGAGTACTAGAGAAGTGAATTTTTGTGGAATCGGAG
This sequence comes from Agriotes lineatus, assembly GCA_940337035.1. Classification (NCBI taxonomy): domain Eukaryota; kingdom Metazoa; phylum Arthropoda; class Insecta; order Coleoptera; family Elateridae; genus Agriotes; species Agriotes lineatus. The sequence continues at coordinate 46,572 of CALNHX010002930.1, read as the reverse complement.
TTAGCCTGTTAGGAAACCGCTCAGCATATAATTGGCTTGCAACAGCAGAATTGTGGTGTACTTCCCCATAAATTCACATGTCAACGTATTCACTGTTAGTGCAATAGACCATGGGCGTAACTTGGGGCATAACATTGGGGGGCAAAATCAAGACTTCACAACATTTTTAAACCTAAATTGCAAAAAATGCTGCACTTGCACTTTAAACTCAAATTTTTGGAGGGGCCACCGTCTCACCTTGGCCCCCCAAGTTACGCCTATGAGGCCCCTCCCAAGTTACGCCTATGCGATAGACCATTTTTACGTTCCTTATTAGGATTTATTTGGAAGAATTTATGCCAAACAAACAGTGCAGTGATAACTACTGAAATAGCTTGGCAGATGCGAAAAGTTATTGGCATCAACCTACTTAGTAAAAAATTCAGTACATAATAGTTTATCGTTTGAATTTATGTTTACATTGCACGATTTTTTTAATAATTGTTTTAACGTTAATCGTTTTAGCGTACATTTTTTGATCAATTGTTTTTGCGTTAATCGTTGTGTGTTATCGACAATCATTTTAGCATCAATAACCTTCTTTTAAAGCACCCCTTAAAATGTAAATCATATAATATCTCTCTTACTATAAAACTTTTATTAAGACATTTTAACGTTAATGACATTCTTTTAAGATGTTTAATCACCCCTTGAAAATAAAATCACAAGACCGTAAACACCCTGTATAGAAAAGGAATATACAGTGTGTCCCAGGATTGACGTTACAAGAGGTGAGATGGACTAAAAATTTTTGAATTTTATTTTAAGGTTCTATGATTCGGTCCTGCTTAGTTTGAAAACAATTTTAAGAATATTTTCAGTTTTTGAAAAACAAGTAGGCCTTGACAAGGAAGCGATAACTATTTTATTTTCAGGTAAACTACACTTTTTGTTTATGATACGGCAAAATTTTATTAAGAAAAGTTGTTCAGAATGATAAATTATGGTCCTATACAAAATTTCAGAAAGATATGTTGACTTAGAAAATACCGTTATTTTTTAGAAAATTGTATTTTATTTTCAGGTAAACTACCCTTTTTGTTCATGATACGGCAAAAATTTATTAAAAAATGTTGTTCATAATGATAAATTATGCGCCTATACAAATTTCAGAGAGATTTGTCGACTTAGATTAAACCGTCATTTTTAATAAATGCAATTTGTTTAAACTAAAACATAACGGTTTAATCTAAGCCGACAGATCTTCCTGAAATTTTGAGTAGGGCCATAATTTATCATTCTGAACAACTTTTCTTAATACAATTTTGCCGTATCATGAACAAAAAGGGTAGTTTACCTAAAAATAAAATAGTTTTTACTTCCCTGTCAAGGCCTACTTATTTTTCAAAAACTGAAAACATTCTTATAATTCTTTACAAACCAAGCAGGACCGAATCCCAGAACCTTAAAATAAAATTCAAAAACTTTTAGTCCATCTCATCTCTTGTAACATCAATCCTGGGACACACTGTATAATGGACGAGGTAGAAGAATTGGTCGTTACAGTCAACTAAGAAAGCGATGACGAATCGGATTGTTATTTGACATAAGACGAGGAAGACAACACTGAAGATGATTTAGGCTATCAACCATTCATTGACTTAAATAATTGATATACTTGACAACAGTAAATTATTTATCAGTAATTCTCTGTTAAAGATTTTGTATTTGTATTTATCATTTTAAAATGTCCATAGCATCTTAAGCACCTAGTACTCCCAAATTATAAGTGAGGGCATTTTCAAAAATTATTACTTATTGTTTACACTTAATATTGTAGTGGCAATGTGTTACGTATTGCAATTTGTTACTGATTTAACAAATATTGAAATGCACTTTTTGTGTTATATTTGTTTTGTGTTTTTAAACATTTTCTTCAGTAGTGACTGTTATTTAACACGTTGGCTGCCTATCAGATTTCACTTGCCCCATGCCTAGAGCCGAATAGTGTAGAACGCCGCAGATTCAAGCCCGAAGGCCCGGCCTGCTCACTGTCCGCCATATTGCAATATTCCAAAACCGCAAACGCACAAACACAGACTAATACTCATAGAACACACCTCTACGATTGCAAAGCTCCAACTGCAAAACCGATTAAAAAATATGCATTTATATTACAACATGAGCAGACCGCACACGTGGCGTCGGCGGCACTCAGGATGACTACTCAGTCAACGCATATCTTGCGTTGTAGGCAGCCAAGGTGTTAAACATAACTTCTCAATACATTTACATTTAAAAAAATCCATGATTGCTATTTGTGCAACAAGTGCTAAAAGTGGATGTTTATGCATGAGTATGTACACAATATTTTTTCTATGGCATTAAAATTTACTGTTATTAATCCATAAATGTCGATTTATATATATAAGCAATACTTTATTCAACAGGCTAAAGCCCAATTACAGAACAAAGAAAAGTATATCAGACATTAATACAAAAAAAAAATTACTACAAGTAGTACTAGTAAATTAAATTAATAGGTTAGATCAATAAAATGCATTCATGGCTTACAAGTACATTCTTAAGATTAAATTAATGGCTCTGTGGTGCAAGACATTTCCACAGTAAAGTTTTAAACTGATTTACATTCAAGTGAAATATCTCCAGATCTATAGGAAGTGAATTATAAGATTGACACATTGCAACAACTGGAGATTTCAATTGACAATTGGTTCTGGGGTTTCCACAGAAAAATAATGTTTAGCAAAGGTTTGCATTTATGACAGTTATAAATTATGTCATAGTAAAGAGATGGCCGTGACGGCGCAAGTGACTGTTTCTGCAGTCAGTAGCTGTCAATGTTAGTTATCAAAGGTAATTATAATAGTACACATTTTACTTTATTCATTGCATAATGCTTTAATTATTTAAAAAACACTTTACCTCTAATAAAAGAAGTAACTGGAATATCTTTATAACCTCACTTCCTGTTAAAATTCTAAATTCTAGCACAGGTGCTAAAAGTAAACAGCTGATTTCACTTTTAACACGCTGATTTATAAAACGTCATTTTTAGTGAAAAAAGCTAGTGCTAAAAGGCCTACTTTTAGTAGTGATCGTAGAAAAAATCAAGTAGAAGAAATGGCCGCTTTATTGAATACATAAAATGCAATATACACTGCTCCAAGAAATTAGCTCATCACTATTAGAATCTGTTTTTTTATTTGTTTTATAGATTAGTACACAAAAAGCGTTGTATTAATGGTGTTTTTATTGATAACTACACAAAGGACTTAAGCTTAATACTAATTATGCTATGTACTAAAAACAATGAAATAAACAAAGACACCGTAAACAAAATGGTATTCAGTATTGTGTGTTACCACCTCGACTTGGAATAACTGCTTCACATCGTCTTCTCATGCTTAAAATGAATGATTTTATCTCATTTTGTCCAATTTCTTCCCATCAGATGATTTGCCAACTCTTCCGTATTGTTTGGCGGACGTTTCAGGTTTCTCACTTTCCTTTTTAACTTGTCCGAAAGGTGTTCAATGGGTTTAAATCCTCACTCTTTGCTAGCCAGTCAAAGGTGCGAGTGCCAACTGCTGCCACATACTGATTTACTAATACCAGCTACATTATCGTGCATTAAAAAGCCATTATCTCCAAAGATTGGCATAAATGGCATAACAAGAGGTTCTAATATACTGGTAATATACCTGTGAGCATTGATAGCCCCATTATTAATGACCACCAGTTCCGTGCGAGCATTAATGAAATTCCACCCCATACCATAGCAGAACCCCCACTAAAAAAAGTTGTTGGGGCTATGTTACACGGGGCATAACGTGCATTCGGTCGTCTGCATACTCGTGCCCTACCATCACAGTTGTACAGACAACACCTGGACTCATCGGTGAATAGAACTCGTGCCCAGTCTTCGGGTTGCCAGTTTATATGTTTGCTGGCAAAACGTAATCGGGCTCTTCGGTTGTTTGCTTTCAATTTTCGACCCGTTGCAGGTTTTCTAGCTCTTAAATTACCTTCTTCCAAACGTTTTCTAATTGTTTCTATACTTAGTTGCCGTTGATGCATTCCTTGTTTGAACGTTAAGCTTATCATTGCATCTAGATAAAACACCCCAACTCTGTGCTTACTGAATTGTTCATCATGTTGCACTGCTAGCAGAGTCGAGCCATGGGCCTAATACCATTACATTATACAGGGTAGGTGTTTACTGTGTGGACGGAGGATTGCTCCTTAACTATTTATTAGAGACATCAAAACCATGGTAATACACGATCGTTGGACCTACATTCTGAAAATATTTAGGTACATACAGGGTAATTGACAAAAATATGCCAACCCAAACATGTGTTTTTTTAAATAGAACACCTATATTTACAATTTACACAATTTTATTCTAAATGTGACAGGGAATCCAAAAATGCAAAAATATAGATAGAACCAATGACTAAGGGCCGGTTGCAGAAAGCAATGTTAAGTCTGGTGTTAGCTAACGTCGCGTCAAAGTGAACAAAACCGCATCAAATTTTGTTTACTAATGTATTAGTTACCATAAGCATTTGAGATTTGATTCGTTTTTGTTCACTTTGACGTCGCGTTAGCTAACACCAGACTTAACATTGCTTTCTGCAACCGGCCCTTAGAATGCAAGGATTTAGTTTCTGTTGATAAATCGTGTCTGTGAGGATAAATTAATTTTAGAGCTTGAACACTTTTTTAATTAAGTTATTGACATGTTTTTCAAATCTGAACTTATTGTCCGTGATGAGATCTAAGTTTTTAGCTTCTGGATCAATGGGAATAGGAATACCAATCGTCATGCTAATTTTATCAGATAAAAATTAAACATCTTTTTTCCCAAACAAAAGTACAACTGATTTTTGGGGATTAATAATTAGAGTGCTGTCGTGATACCATGGTTATTGCATTGAGATCATTGTTAATATCGCACACACTTTCTTTATAATTATCAGGAGTAAACAAATGTAGCAGTTGTGAATCGTCAGCAAACATTTTTATTTTGCAGGTCTTAATAGATTGGAGATGAGAATTTAACTGGACGCAACTAGCAAGAAACAGAGAAACATGGAGAGATTTAGAGGAGACTTACGTCCAATATTGGAGAAATGGGCTATAGACAGAGAGAGAGAGGGAGAGAGAGAATCGAGTTCCAAAAATTTGAAGTATATATTATAAACATTCAGGCCTATTCCCTAACTTTCCTTGAATCGAATAGAAGTGGTCAAATCGGATCGGAATGTTTACGAATCGAAATTACCGACTTCTACTGCGCCTACAGTTTACGATTAGTGGTATTCCCTAACCGTAATAGAAGGCGGTTACTGGCGCTCAGACGATTTCTATCGGTGGCTGTTTACATAGATCTGGCAACGCTGCAATAGCAAGCAATAATAAGCTTTAACGCAGAGTCTGACAGGCGCCACAGAACGAAAAGGTACAGTTGGAAAAACAGCTGATCAAGCAACAGTCTAATCTAACGGCTATTTCAATTTATTTGCAGTGTTACGAGGATGAATAGTTCCAGTTGGTGGTAGAAATTACAGTGATTATTCCTTCATATCCATAGTAATGCGTAATCACTATGGTTTCTGTCAGTTTAATAATGATAAAAATTCAAACGTCAAAATTTAACCGCTGTTAAAATGTGTCAAAATTTAATCGGTTGTGAATAATTTTAGCCTGATTATTAAAAGTGCTTCACCAACTGAATTTTATCTATTTATTCAGGAAATAATCACGCCGAACATCCCGCGTGCATGTAAACTAGCCTGAATAAATTTTACCGATTTTCTGTCAGAATGTTTTGCTACTTTATAATGACCTTAATATAATCTGGAACAGCAGTAGTTCTTTGTGGTTCTACCAAAAACACGCTAATCTGTTTTATAAGATTGATAACTAAATGTGTTGGTAACCGTTATAATTTTATAAATAATCCTCTGGAATTTTAAAGGGATTGCTCCTATCTCGTATGGAACGTCTTCCAACTGAAACAGCTGCCTGCAAAATCAAATTAATTAAAACAAAGTTCGTACAGGTTCACAAAGTAAAAACATTTTATAGGTTAACTACATGTGATATACACTTATAATTGAATTCACCGTTTAATTTCTCCTCCAAGAAAAATGCCTGCATTTACCTCGTTCGCTGTCATTATTTATTTCATAAACATAAGTAAATAAATGTTTAAACGCAAAACAAAAACAACTGTCTAAACTCATAAAAACCGCGAAAGTCGTACCGACAGCAGCACTGCGCAAGTGCCACAGCAATTTCGATGCGTTTTCAGTAACTTCGATGAGCTCGTACATATCGTGTTCGATTTCTACCGACGCGGCTTGGGTTATTTCTACGATCGAAGCCCAGCGGAGTTACGGAATACGAATTGCAAACCATTCCTATTCGATCGCCCTACCTCTATTCGATTTGAGTCACTTCTATTCGATTTGAAGTTAGGGAATAGGCCTGATTAAGGGTTCTAAAATAGATCCTTGAGGAACTCCTTTCACAACTAGTAAGAAATCACATTGCATATGCCCTGTTAGGTAACTTGTTAATAGAGAGACAGCAGGAGTAGACAAGCCAATGTAATGAAGGATGGAAAGAAAAATTTGGTGATTAATTTATTGTATCGAAAGCCTTACTGTAATCAAGTAGTGTGAGAATCGACATTTTGCCTTAATCAGAAGCAGTTAACAATTCATCTACAATATGCAGCAAAGCTGTTGAACAACTTCGATTAGGCCTGAAACCAGATTGAATGTCTGGTAGTATTTTATTTTCATTCAGATATTCTCACAGTTGCAAATTTATTACTTTTTCTAGAACCTTTGACATAACAAGCAGTATGCTAATTGGTCTAAGATCTTTAAATTCGTCTGGATTTGATGTTTTTGGTAAAGATAATACTACCGCCTTCTTCCAACTGTCAGGAAAAGTATTTGTAAGCAACGTATAATTAATCACATGAGTAAAGTAGGGGAGCTGTATAGGTAGGAAGAGTTTTATAATTTCAATATTTAGGCCCTCATGGCCAGTAGCATTGCTTTTAATATCATTAATAATATTTTCTATGACCACTACTAAAAGTAGGTCTTTTAGCACTAGCTTGTCCATCTAAAAATGACGTATTTATACATCAACGTGCTAAAAGTTAAATCAGCTGGTTTTGAATTTAGTATGTTAAACTGGAAGTGAGGTTATAAAGTTATTCTAGTTACTTCTTTCGTTAGAGCTAAATAATTAAAGCATTATGTAATGAATAAAGTAAAATGCGTACTATTATAATTACCTTTCATAACTAACTTTGGCAACTACCGGTTGCAGAAACAGTCACCTGCGCTGGTCATGGCCATCTCTTTACTATGACATAAGTTATAACTGTCATAAATACAAACATTTGTTAAATCGCCATTTATGGATTAATAACAGTAAATTTAAGGTCGTAGAAAAAATATAGTATGCAAACTCGTGCAAAAAGTGTTATTGCAGTCGACATGTTATGAAACTCAGTCTTCAGCTTGTAGAAGTAAATAAAGCGGAAAGAGATTTGATATTTAAATTACAAAATATTAGTTTGTGATCAGCGAGTTTATGTCACACCCCAGAATCAGTAATAATTCTATTGTTTCTGATGATAATCACAACTAATAGAGTTTTACTGTTTGTAATTATTTGGGTAAAATTTAAAGAGTTGCGCATAGACTGAAAATATTTCACATCAGGTTCGCACAATCTCAACATGTTTATATTAACGTCACCGAGACAACATACACGATTGCTCCAATTCATCACAAAACTACTTGTAATTAGTGGTTTGTGGCCTATAAACACATCCTATAGAAATTGAGGCTTTATTAAATTTCACTGTTAACCATAGTTGTTCTATCGAATTGTTTGTTTCTGCTAAGATGCATTTATAAGTACTTTTAACATAAAAACAAACACCACCAGCTCTACTCTCCATTCCACGTCGAAATATATTGTAACCATCAATATAAATAAGATCATTGCATATATCATTCAAAAGCCACATTTCCCTTATAGATAGCTAAAATATCATATTTGTAATTTCAATTGATTTAATTTTGGAATTAAATGGTTGCTGCGCAAGCACAAAAGTCGCGCTCCAACTCTCTATTCCGAATCCGGGGTAAGTTGAGCATTGTACCGCAAGATGCAAGCGCCTAAAGCACCAGCCTCTGCACCGCAAGGTAAATGAGGTTACAGATAGTACATACATACCGATTGAATATTAATATGTGCTGCAGTAATTTCACGTGCCCCCATATTCTGTAATGATTTGAAAAAATTAAGTGCATTTCATCAAAAGTCATTGTTTAGATCTGAATAATGACTTTTGAAGACATTTATTAATTAGAATTGTCAGAGTCGGCACTTCTTTTCGCATTTTGAAAATTAGGTCAAATAAACTGTCCCGGTTTTTATGGCCGCCACTGTAAAATTGTTTCATATTCTTAAGAAATAAAAATTCCACTTACATTGCCCATATGGGAACACATGCAAATAATCTAAAACAACAAGCAAAAATAAATAGATATAGATACCTACTAACAAACAAAAAGATAAGCCGTTTATCAAATAAGAGAGCCAGAAAACGTTGCTGTAGCCTCTACATTGTAATAGGTACTGTATAATAATTATCCTACATTATCTAAGTCACCTGATGAGCGAACATGTTTGATACTTTTATTATCGGGTTTATTGAAAATTTTGTATGCACTGGTCCACACCCTTTTGAAACCAAATTTTTTCACGGCTTCTTTCAACAGTTGCTGTCTGTATTTTGTCAGGTCTTCTCGAATGACTGTTTTTGTGCCTTTAAGAAGTTTTTTGTTTTTGTACATTAGGTTTTTGGTGTTGCATCTTTTTTTTTTTGGAGTACTGTTCGCTTTCATCTTTGTAGATGTGAAATTCCTTCTTTACCGTAGCCAATTCCATTTCCAGTTTAACTTATCTTTATACGCCTCAAGTTGAAGAATTGGTCTACAATACTTTCACGTATTTCTTTGATCAATTGTTCAACTAAGGCTGAAGAACCAATTACTTTTTCAATGATCTTCTTAATAAGAGCATCCTCTTTAACCCTTCAGTACCCGTTTACGGTCTGTGAGACCGAGCAAACACATGATGCATTATATTACTTAATGTGCTGGCGTTAGTTTACCGCCCATTTCACTACCTTCCTATATATTGCCATTGAAGATCCGTATGCAGTTTTGAGTTCGTGCGTGCAGTGGTTTAAAAGTTATTTATAATTTCGGTTTCAGAGACCGAAGCGGGTACCCGAGTTGTTTTTATTTTTACCTTTGATATACGACCAATGTGAGGAGAAGGAAGTATTTTTTGCATTTTTAGTAACACTGTTATACTAAAACATTATTATGGTCATGGCAGATTTTATGAGAAAGAACAGGCGCGACTAGAACAGACGATGCGAGATATAATAGCGGAGGAGGATGTCGACAACGCGTTTTATGAAGATGTGCCATCGTCTGACGAAGATAATTTATTGGAAACTAGGGAAATGAACAGTGACACTGAACAGGAAATATCTGATTAGGAAGACGTTAGTGAACAAGAAACTAATGCCATAAGATATCTTACTATTTTTATGGAGGCAGATGGGTGTCGGACTGCGAGACCGGTGCGGGTACTGATGTCTTAGAATTTTGAACGGGTACTGGAGGGTTAACTAAAAAACGCGTGGGTCACTGTTTAAACATATTTTTGTTTAGAATAATAACTAATTTTAATTAAATAGCTGCTAAGCACGTCTGCGACGTCTATTCACTAGCTCCGCACATCACAGAATGTATGTAACCCTGTAACTTCCTTTGACTTTAAGTTGTCAAGATCTTATAGAATTAGGTACTTCTGTCGAAATTGAAATTTCTGCACCTGTTAAATAAGAGGTACTAACCAACTATGCACTCAATGAAGTTACTTTGCTGAATTTCATAAAGGGGTACCGTAAAACGGGGTGAGTAGGAACAGTTTAGAACTTTGAGATCAATTTTCACGTTTAAAACGCTTCGATAAAAATTACAAATTTTTTCCCAAAATCCCGGTCTGTGCTCCCTCTGTCAGTTCCTAACATGTTTACTCATCAATGTTATTTAATAAAATTTAAAAAAATGAAAACACCCTGTTTCTACTCACCCACAAATAGGGGTGAGTAGAAACAGCCCTGTAAATTCATGTTTGTTTCCCTTTAGAACGATAGGGGGTGGGTGAAAACAACAAAATATGGTTATTTATGTTAGGAGTTTTAATAACATATTGTACACTAATACAATTAATACAAATTATCAAATTAACAAAACTGTGAACACTTAGGCCAGCGAAAATCCACTGCTAGTGGTACTACTCCTAATTAATAGAGAGTAAAATGACTCAGATCTTCCTTGAACACCAACATGTCTTTGCATCCAGAACTAGAGCACGCTACTGGTGTCCTCAACAGAGAACAAAGAATCTTCATCGGTCAAGATAAATTTGTTAGCAGGTTAGGTTTTGCGTCAGTTTTGACACAAACTGACACAAAACCTAACCTGCTAACCTCGAATTTGACATAGAATTCCAGTGTCACCAACAACACGCTTCAGTATTGCCAATCATAAAACGAATTGCCGTTGCTAGGCAGAAAAGTGTTGCTATTGAGAAAAGTACCACATTTCTTAACGATTTTGAATGAAGAAATGTAGTACATTTCCAAATTAAATGCGATAAATGTTATTTTATATAGTATTTTCGACTAATGTAAACAAAAAATTATTGTGGAGTGAAACACGTCTATTCACCCCATAAATCTCAAAAACGTAACCTCAAAATTTTGAAAATTGACCTACTGCGTAAAATATGAGCACCCCTGCGTGTAATTTGAGCATATGAAAGACGAAAAAATAGCACAACCGATTATAGGAGAGAACAAAAAAACTTTTGTATATTGTATATTACGATACTAATACAAGAACAACGATGTAACATTCCTTACAAATAACGTAATATTTAAAAAACAAACAAAATTAACAATAATACTTGGACATTACGACTATGAAAAGCCAAAAAAGAGCAAAATAAAATAAACAGTAGGTAGTTTATCTATTAGGTAAAAACATATCAGGTGGGTACGTCATACTATCCATTGTACCTGCTGACATAAATCACAAATATACTTTCGTTTTCAAGTCAACACCTGCGCAATCTGTTTGTGCCCATTTCTGGGATGTCATAAAACGGATCCAATTCCCCTCGGTAACCAATTCCTTTTCCTGTTGTTTCGTCAACACAGGTTTTCGTCTTACTTTTTTCATTAAATGAAAAGGCTGACCTGAGCGAGCCTTCTCTAAATATCGTCGTACAGTCTTACGAGACACATCAAAATGTTTAGCGGCTGTCTTTTCCTAAATTTTCTTTTCCAAAACTGCCCTTATTGCATTTTTCATTTGCATATCTGACCAGAGGGAGCATTTTTTCGCCAGTTTCAGTCTGAAATATCATAAAATAAGCTACAAACGTATATGTGGGGAAAACGAGCACATGAGGGTAATTTGAGCAGCCCCCATGTTCATATTGCACACAATGATCATTTTTCACAAAAGCGAAGTTATAAAAGCGCCATGCTCTAAACAAGTAACCTTACAAACCAACTGCAAAACACGTAAACAAAGTCACTTATCTCGTACGGTTGCCATTAAATCACTATGTATCCGTTTTGGGGTAACTAGGCTTATTCTTCTGGTGTGTGCGTAGACTAACAATGCGTAGTGTACTTGAATATGGACAGATGTCGCTACGGTTCAGCTTCTTAAGTGAGATTTGTAAGGTGCTCATATTACCTGATATGCTCATGATACCCAACATTACCCTAGTACGGTATTCGACTTAGCAATGAAGTTTCGCACAGGTCATAAAAGTGCAAAATACAAGTAGCTTTTTCAGTTTTCGCCAATTCCAACATTCAGTGTTGTCAACAACATAGAACCTAATTTTACTTTCAGTTTGCAATCTGACCAACAGAGAAAAAATATTAGTTTTAGTAAGTAAGTAAGTTTATTAGCATAAATATAAAAAATTATAATTTACTACATATGAAAAAAATCTACTGCCACATAAGCAACAAAATGCTTATGCGTGGCACGACCCTGCTAATAATAAAAATACAAAATAATGCAATAACAATAATAATGTAAAATTAAGAAAAAGAGCAGTCAGATTGCGGTAGAGAGACGATTTTTACTCAAACAAGTTAAAAGGATTAGGTTTTGCCTCATGCATCCATTTATTCGTTTTTTTGATAAATAAGTACAAGCTATTGATGGATTTTAATGTAGAAGGCATTTGATTAAAAATTATTACCCCTGTATATGTAATGTGGCGTTGTCTAATTTTTTTAACATACTTAGGAATGAAGGCATTACTTCTTGTTACAGTGCTTCTAGTTGAATAATTATGTTCACTGATAGGTAGTTCACTTGGATGTTTATACAAATAATAGTCCAGTCGTTAAAGTTAAAAATATGCTATTACCTCAGAATTCTTTGAACCTTGACTGATTGACGTGAAATTTGGTGAGTGGTTAGGGGATGGCTCAAGGAGCAAAAGTGCCACAGCGCCGATGTGCGCTTTTACCCTGAGAGTGGATGCCACCTCTTCTCGGGGGTGGAAATTGTTCACTCAAAATAATCCCGGAAATGGATAGAGAGACAAATTCTAACTAAAAAAATGTTCTATATACTTTTTTCGATAGATCGATATTTTTCGAGCTATTCGCGATTGAAAACTTTTTTCGTGATAGCAATGCATGTTTTTGGGCGGTTTTTTGCGAATAAGTCGAAAACTTCGCGTTCTGTCAAATAAGTTGCAATAACCAAAAATGAAGCTTAAAAAACAGCAAAGGGATTGATTTTTTTATGAATGCTCTACGTCCAAAATAAAAGAAGTTATGGCTCATTGAAGAAGATTTTTTTTTTGCATCAACTTGGTTCGAAGTGATCACCGTTAATTAACGAAAAACCGATGCATTTTTCGGGAAAAGCTTACAGAACATTTTTTGTAGTGATTGAAAAGACCTTTAAAATGAGCACTGTTGAAGATGGTTGTGTTGAAGACAATTTAGTACGCAAACTATTAGAATAATCTATATTGTATTATTTTACGATTTATTTTTTTAGTTGGCTGTAATGTTTTATATTATATTTTATGTATTTATCATTTCTTTAGATATAAAAATAGTTTTTATTATACCTGCATCAGAATCGCCGTTTAAAGCACGCCTGAGCGTGCGAATACAGGCGATTAAAGCTCGCCGAGCTTTAAAGGTTGTCAAGGAAACGACTGAATGCAACAACGGACATGGACGCGACAAAAACGTAAATAATTCTCGTAACTATAGTAGCAATATTATTATGCCCTCTCGATTTATCACGACAAAAATTATTTCTAAGTTTTTAGTGCGTAATTTATTTCCAGTATTGGAGGTATAATAAAAAATAGCGTAAAGTATTCGTGGATAACTGGTCTTTAAAACACTTGCTCTATTTCGAGCACTCCGGCTACGCCGTCGAGCTCGAAAACTCGCGCGTGTTTTAAAGACCTTGTTATCCACTCATACTTTAATATACTATTTTCTACAGCGGTCAAAAAAACGTGACATTTTTTTTAACACGTGAAAAAATAATATTTCTTCACGGCTAGCGGGTTTGGAACTGGACACCACTGCCGAAACTAAACTAAGTTTTTTTGTAGTGCGGAATACAGTTTTGGACAAAACGGAAAATTTTTAATTTATTCAAAATTTAAAATCTATTAATTATTGCCATTTTAATAAAAATTAATGGTACAGTTGGAACAATTTTCTACATTAATTCCCGACGACATTGTCGATTGTTTACTTCGGAAAGTTTTCTGATACATCTCTTTCATCTCCTCAGAAGAAGAAATTTTGTACGGCATTTTTCCTTTAAAAGTAGACGGTTGACAATCTAAAATTTTATTAGAAATGTCAATTTTATGGTTCAAACTGTCTTCTATGTAACCCTCTGCTATGCTTGTAGATTTCCACCTTCCGTGGCGCTTAATAGCAGTCATATTACCTCATGCATTAGCCAAAAGAGTGGCAGAGCTTCTTCTCAAGCAGTGCCCTGTGTAGTTCTTAAACATTTCCTTTCCAAGCCACTTTGCAATCAAACTAGGAACCTTCCCTATTTTGTGGATTCCAACATGTTGATTAACACACTTGCCATTGTCATACTTGAGAAATAATCGGCGACTTGCGACATGGGTCGGCCGTAGAGCTCTGTACTTGCGGTATATTTCAATATATTCTGAATTTGAAACAGTAAAAGTTCGTTCAGAATGAGTTTTAGAGTCCGGTACTTTCACAATCGATATCATCGATTGTCATTTTAACCAATTCTTTGCGACGACAGGCGCCACTTATGCCTAAAATTAGCACAGTCTACAACAAAAATTATTAAATAAATATATCGATAAAATTAAATGCCAACAGCCTACCTTCTTTAATAAATTTCTTCCCTCGATATCCAACTGATTTGCTTTTGAGGTATGGCACCAATTTTGGAAATGTTCGTAGTTCAATGTTTTCCTTCATGTTAAGAGTCGCCTTGGGCATAGAATAGGTGGTCCACAGTGTGGGTGGTTTTAATTTCGTCGATTTTTCTTCCAGATAAGCTAGAACCATGTTTTCTGTAACTTTTACCACATTCTTCGTTGCGCACCATTTACGAAATTTAGTAGTATACTGAATCAATAAAGCCGACCTGCGATTGATTACTAATAATAATCAAAGGTAGTAAAAATCGCAGATCAACCCCCCTACCGTTTATACACCATGGCAGCTCTGAAAACTCTTTACTTACCGCGATGGCCCTAGCTAACTCAAATTTTGACTGCCTTGGGTCGAAGATTCTAATCATCAGCTGTACTTCTGCAAGCTCTTTTAATAAAAAAACACAGGGCGCCAGAAATATACAGATTTCAAGTAAAGAATAGAGTGATAACCAACAACTAAAGTTTATTTAATAATCAATTAATAGTTGTCTTGCAACATCAGTAATAAATCTTTAAATTGATTTAATAGAATCAATATGTATAATACAGTACTGTAATTATGTTTAAAAATGCAGCACGCACGACAGAAAAAAGTGAACCCCTTTTGAGTTCTCAGATTAAATTTGAAACACAATTCAATCGTGGGGTAAGCTTACCACAGTCATATATTTTAACCGTTAACTCGGTTTCTAATCGCAAACGAAAGAAATTGCTTAATAAACTTTAAAATGAAAGTTCTATAATAGAATAAATTTTAAATATTGCAACCATTGGCAATTAAATTTATAATATTTATTATTTGTGACGAAGAGCCGTTGTAATCAGCCGAACCAAAATCACTTCTGTGGCCGGTGTGAGCGATAAACGTTGAAATAAGAACTAACCTGGATTATAAAAAGTCTGTTACATGCAGAAGATAAACTGGTCCAGAATGCTGTCGGAACTACCCCCTAGGGTTGTCTTCGTGTCCCGTGTTTGAAGCAGCAATTAATTCCAGGTGGAAATGATTGAGGTTGAACTCATTTGACTAAATCGATATCGGAGCGGCTGGATTTCAGAATGAATTGATGGATTCAAACCGTCATTTAAAAGCGCCCAGATTGAAGTTGTGGGTTCAAAATGTCAATTAAGAGCTGATTTCAGTTATCAGCTCTCAAACGAAGTTAAATAACTACGGTGCAAATAGCATGCAAAAATGCCTTCTTGGAAGCATGTTGCTTCAATGGAATACAGAAATCGAATCACCTCTACGCAAAGAAACAGCTGCCAGCTGAAGCGGAGCGATAACAAGTGAATTTCGGGAAAACCAAAATCGGCATTCTTGCGCGGAACAAGATTTGATATTATTTGAAATACAGCGAATTATAACTCAAGTGAAAATATACAGGCTGGCTTGAAATAGATCGTTAATTGGCGAAACAAATAGACGAAGCTAAAGATTTGTTTCAATACGTTTTCTCATACTTCTGTTTAGATTTGGCAGGTATTAAACTTGAAATAGCAGCGTTTGCGATTTCCATTACCTCAAGAGGAGTATCGCTATCGCTGGTACCGTCACAATTCATCGTTTTGATGAAAAAAATTACACTTTTTAATTTTTACCAAATAAACAATAATTACACCATTTCCTTAGTTACAAAACATTAGGTGACTACATATTATGTTAGCAAATTAATGTTCGTATTTTATTTCTAGAATTTACATAAACAAAATCAATAATTATTCTTTTATTCTTTTTTTGACGGCTGTAGAAAAAACGTTGTTTGTATTTCGTGGCAAAATTCGTGTTTTTATGGCGCGTTTGAATGAATTTTTTGCCTCGACCTGACGGTCTCGGCGAAAATTGACATTCCCACGCGTCATAAAAAAACACTCATTTCGCGCACTTAATACAAAAATTACTATTAAAAACTAGAAAGTCATCATATTTTAAAAATTATTGTAAGTTTTTATATTTTGTAAATCTAAATAAAATATGTTTAATTTCAAACATCATAAAAGTGACAACTTATGTGACTTGATTCACAAAGTAAAAGCTTTTATTATAATTATAATCATAGGTAAAAATAGTACACAAAGAATCATTGAAAATGAACAGGGCTGTGCAACCAATATTATGGCCCCATGCAAAATTACAGAAATAACGGGCTACTTTTATAAAACCGTGTGCATTAGATGAAGTACTTTTTGGATAACACGGTTATAGTAGCCTTCCAACCACAAATGTTTCAAATGTGTAACATGTCTTGCATAACCCTGTTCATTTTCAATGATCGTGTGTGTACTTTATCTGATTAGGCACATAAAGTTGCCATTGTTGCTACTTTATCTGCCTAATCATATAAAATATCAATCAAACATTTCAACAGTTGAAGGAGCAAAACCGTCAGTTTCTCGAAAACATCTTTCAATAGCAGCAAATATTTGCTGGTTTGGTAGAGACCTCTTTTGAAATCTTTTGCTATATACTCTCACCGACTCCCCACCATTTCCTTGACAATAACCATAAACTAATACTATGTCTGTCATTTCTGTTGTTACCGTCAATTTTCGCCTTACTGTATTTTCGAGATTTTGGTTACCAATAATTTCCGATTTATTGTATATTTGATGCTTTTCGAATTGCGTTTGGGCACTGCACATTCTTGATACGCAACCTTGGCTCATTGTTGAGCGCTCGCGATGCGAAATTGGGTCATCTTGTTCCGGCATTCGATCGAATAAGGTCGCGGAAGTTTTGGCGCTGGTCGACGTCGCCATTCTGGAGAAGGTGCTTATGGTTGTCTAGGCACTTCTCACCCTTCAGTTAGGGGATTTGTACGCGTCTCGACATTTCTCCGTATGTGAATTTGGAGATTCTGCTAGGTGCAGACCTTTTTTGACGTCAAAATTTCCGAGCGAACCATTTGGGGAAACTTATTGTAAGTAGGACCGTTTTCAGCCCCTTTTCGAGTGCCCGCTAACGTTTATTCCTTAATAATGTAGTCCCCACCTCGTGCTGGGCCCCAAGTACGCTCATACATCTCGGACTTGGCCCCAAATAGGCGAATACCACGACTTGAACATCACGTTCTGGACCCCAGTTATATCTCGATTACCTCGTGATGGGTCTCCTTTAAGACTTCGAAATCCCGCCTTGTGGCCACTGCGTTCTGCGATAACGTATCTCGACGCGCTTACCTGGCGAACTGCTCGTCCCCAGAAGCCCGCTCCTGCAATGCTGTTCGCCCGAAGATAACTTCAAATCAGCCTAAGGTAACCTTACTGCCCTATTAATTTGTGCTTCTGTTGTACGGCTCAATCGACGAAGGACTGCCTAAAGTATTTTGGCTTTTAAAGTAAGATTAGCGCGATAAACTGGCGCGAGATATGTAGATAATGGTCTGGACGCATCACTTGATGGCGTTTTTTTTTTTAATGTGCAAAGTAAGAGGCTTCCCTTTGCCGCAGTTCTACTTTTGCTGCGGATTGTGATATTTATTTATTTATTATATGTACAACAGTATAGAAATTCCTGAGGCGGACGCCCGCTGTAATTTTACTATTTTACATTAACGTCACTATCCGGGAGCCGCGAGAATTTCCGTTAATTTTATAATCTGGTGTTTTCATTTGGCCACCCTATTTTTGTGAACAAGGATCCTTGGGGCAGCTACAATGCATATGCAGGCCTGAAACTTTTTACCTATGTGTATCTTTTTATGTGTGTGCCCAACCTTATGAGTGAATAAAACGAACTTGTCATATTTAATTACACTTGATTGTTTGACTCCGGTTTTGCGCATTTCTAGTAATTTCTCAGTGTTCCGATTTAGCTGGAGCGAAATCTAACAATCGCTGAATCAAGGGGTTAAGGCTTCGTTTTTTTTTTTGTTATCATAAATCGGTGGCGCCAATCTTTCCATCTTTAGAACTCACGCCGTCTTCGACTGCAGTTGGCAGGCGACCCCCTGATTTGCGATTGATAGTGACTCGCCTGGGCAGTGCCCGAGTGAGACAATTTGGTGTTTTTGATTGCAACTTTGGATCGTAAGCAATTAAAGTATGTATAATTTCTCCAGCCCCCTTTGTTTGTGCTTAAAGTTGATAACACTGTGCGTAAGTGTAAGGTGCAGCCATAGCAAAACATGTAACATTTTGAAATTAAACAATAAAGGTTGGTCAAATTGAATTGTTTGACAATACTCTTTTGTAACTAATGACGATGCCTATTATTGTTAACTCGTTGCTACGTAAATTTTTATTGTTGTTGGCTCTTAAACACGGTCCAATTTTTTGTGGACCAGTTTTAAGCCTGTATAATGTGGGAAGGAAGACAACAAGTTTTAGCACGCAATAAAACATTTAAATTCAATTATCTTAGAAACGGTTGTCGAAGCGACACCTATCAAGGATACCTTTTTTGGACAAAAATGCCAGGGAATAAGAATTTTTTGTTAGAAATTTAAAACACCGAGGCACAAAAAAGTTATAAAGCTTTAGATGTATGCAAAATGCTGCTGGTGGCGTCCTCTGCAATGTATACCAAAACTGTGATCAGATCTGGTTTTCTCATCCCAAAAAACCATTAATACCAAATTTCTTGCAGATTCTGCTATTAAGATAAAATTTTAAAAAAAATCATAATAACTGACACCCTATTTTTCGGAAACTATCAACTTTTGAACTAAGGTAAGTTGGACTAGATCGTCATAATTTAGCCTCAGTAGTATGTGCTGGCGTTTTGTACGGGCGTTTTAGCGACACCCTGTAGAGAAGTACATACTATTGACATACTTGATAAAATGATATCACAGTTATTGTTTTAAACCATAAAACAACTAAAAATTATATTCCTCTTCAGAAGTTTTAATATTAAAAGAAATCATTGATATATTTATAAAAGCTTTATGTTGAGGCTGGTAGCAGTTGAAGCACTCAAAGCAATTTTTATTACAAATAACGTGTACTATTTTATTTTTTATATTTCTTATATATATTTTAACATTTAATGTGTATTTAACATATATACAATTTGTCTTTAACATATATTGAAATGGTATTTAGCCCTACATTCGGCTCTGCTAGCTAAGCAGGAATATTTAAAAAACAAATCACAAAACGCACAGAGTTGAAGTAAATCACACATCTGTAAATTTTAATGTAAATTGTCAATCCGAACTCACATTGGCAAAAATAGCCATTAGCATCGGTATGAATTGTATTAGCAGGCTAGAAATGAAGCTCAAATTTCATAGTAGGTATCTTTAATGAACGTAGCTAATTATAAAACAGTTTGGGCAAAGTAAAAGCCTAAGTCATTTAAAATAATGCTGGAAAAGAAGGTTTCAAAATGTGTTCAGCCATATGAGGCGTAGAATTAAAGTCATATAACAAAATGAACATAATATTGAGCATTTTAAACAAGAGAATCATTATTAAAAGAGCTGTGCAATAGAGCATAAAAACTTGGCCAGGAGTACATGCTACAAGAAGATTGGAAGAGTTGCAAGAAAAGGACACAGGTTTAAAAACTGAAGAAATGCAAGCAGTCAGGAAATGGTACAGTTTTGGCGCTAATTGAAAATAATCAGTGCAGTGTCGGAGTGAACAATTAAAGGCAATTCAAAATACAGTGAGTGACACTATAAAACCATGTAAAAACCGAGATTGAAAGAACAATTATTGTAGGATTAAGGCTTCGTAAATATTGTATTAAAAACCAAATTTAGTTTTTAGAAATTGCTTATTTGAATTAGGTCTATTTCCTGTATTTGAATTGATAGACAGTGTTTTGTTTGCAACGACCATGATAGGAGAGACAAATGAATAAATTATTGAAAGTTTGATTGAATTTGGCTCCAACTTTATTAAAATAAATCTTATACTTACAATTTTTATACATAAAAATAAAGTGCACCATTGTGTTCAGCACATTTTAAAGTATCTGTGGAAGTGTGGGTAGCGTTTTTCCTCGAAATTAAATTTTCCACCAAGGTGGTGGCTTCTGATCTTCAAGCGTTCATCGAAGGAGGTCCACGAGGCTCCGATAGCAGCAAACAAGAGGGCTACAGCAGTGAGAGGACGTTGCAGAGTACCAAGCGGACCGGCAGCAGCGATTACAGCGGTATCAGCACCAAAGGGGGCCCTGGTTTCAACGCCAGGCAGTGGAGGAGCTCTCCGATCCTAAGAATTGGGGTTAGATTAGACTTGTTAAGTTATTATCCGTGTTAGACCTACAAAACTTACCGTGTGGAACAAGAAAGACCTGAGGAAGCCGTCTCCAGTTTTAAATATCGTCTAGTAAGAATATTGGATCCAGAAATTACCAAAATAATATTTGGAGGTTTAGATAAACAAATTCGAATCGACCAACGCTTAACAAACAAGCAAAGTGTTGTTTTTGGCTGTAAAACAAAGGAATTCAAATAAGCTGTTGATAGGCGAGTAATTCAAATCTTACCATCTAATCTGCTCAATTAATTATAGTTTTAACGTAATCACACGCCAGCTTGGAACATTTTGAAGTTGTTTGGGCTAGTAGATTTTTGACAGATTGCGCAGCACCATTGCTGTGTTTCGTATGCATTCAATTCCAGTGGCGTTACAGCCAGTTTTAAAATTTAACGTAAATACGAACCTAAAGCCTTGAGATTTCGAGTTTCATGCGATTTTAATTTGAGCTAGCCAATTCGATTAAAAAAGATCAGTGGTTTATTAGATAAAAGGGCGTACTACTGTTTTATTATAGTAACGTAAACACGAACCCAGAAATTTTAATCAGGACACATTTGATAATTAAAAACTACAAAGTTAGGTGTGATATCTTTGACTGATTTATTTAATTATTATGAAAATTACATACCATCAGCTTTCAGCAAAGATTATTGCAATATATATCATTTGTAACAGTTACCAAGGTGCCTAATTGACTGAACAATTGTCTGCACCTTATAGACTATATAGACTATATTACTAAACCTTAAATAAACATTTAACGCAGAGGTAATTAAAAAAAAACGTTTTATAATTAATGAAAGAAAACAATTTTCCCACAACCCTGTCTAGTCAAAACAGATAAATAGTGTAAATAAACCATGCAAAAATAAATTACATTTATCAATTACTATACATTAGAATTATATAATCATTATAATTCCAATAACTTAATAAATTTTTCATAGTTATTCTTCACATAAATTTTACATTCCACACTATACTTTTTAATATTAGCAATATTTTTAATATGTGACGGTAATAAATTATAAAATTTTGGGGACAAGTAATTCACCGATCTGTGAGTAACATTATAATTACATATGGGAAACTGCACACGTTTCATTAAATTGTCTCTTGTACCATATTGATGGGAAATAAACAACTTGTTGAATTCGCGTTTTTTATGTCTATATACACATACTGCAAGAATGTATAACGTATATTGGATAAATCGTGGTACCTGTAAAGCAATATAGTGGGATGACGTCTTTCCTTACGATAAATAACTTTTAATATATCATTTTTCACTACGTTCAGTTGGCGAATTATAGTTTTATCAGCACAACCCCAAACTAAAATCCCATACCTTAATAGAGATTCAACTAGAGCTTTATAAATAATGATGAGGAGAAACTCATTTAGAAAATCCCTCAGTTTATAAAATTTTAAAATGAGACCTCTAACATTATTTTTTAGTTTTTTTATATGTTGATCCCGTTTTAGATGGCAATCTACTACTATTGCAAGGTACTTAGTACTCTTAACTTCATAAATAGGAATTGCAATATCAGGTATTTGTATGCTACCAAAATCAGGTCTATTAGCTGCTGTTTGTGAGAATGCTATGTAATTCGTGTTGGTCATATTAAGATGTAGTTCGCGTACATCTAGCCATTTTTTTAACTGTGTAAAATTCGCTAATTACTTCATTTTTGGTTTCTTCCCAGGAATTTCCATCAAAAATAAAGTACCGTGTCATCCGCATAAGATATTGAAGAAAAATTTGACTTTAAATTAAGTAAAGGATTTAGGTAGGCTATAAATAAAATTAGACCAAGGACGTTGCCCTGTGGTACCCCCAGCTTTATTTTTAATGGATTACTAAGAGTGTTCGTTAGGTAGCTAGCAAACACTTGCAACACATGCCTCCTAACACCATAGCTGAAAAGTGTTTCAAGTAATTTATCATGTGGGAACTGTGTCAAAGGCCTTTGCTAGGTCCAAAAAAAACTGCGATACATTTTTTAAATTATTTAAATTGACCATTATCTGCTGTATCACCTTATGTAGAGCATCACAGGTACCAAGTCCTTGTTGAAAGGCAAATTTGACAGGAATTCAAGATATTGTTTTTCTCGAGATAGTCTTAACAATCGATCTTTGAGGCATTTTTCTCAAGTTTTTGTAAAATTATTAATATTAAACTAATCGGTCTGTAATTTGAAATGTTTGTTGAGTCCTCCCGCTTTATGTATAGGGTTAACAATACTGGTTTTAAATTGCGAGGGCACAATGCCCCAGTTTCAAAGATAATGTTAAATTATGTGTGTAAAGCCGGTCCCAGACTACTTCGCGAACGTTCGCGAATGCGGGCAATCGCGAACATTCGCGAGTAGTCCTGGGACGGGCCACTCCGTGTTACGTGTATGCTCGTGAACGCACTCGTGCAGTTCCATCGGTTGTCGGGTAAAGTAACACGAGTCAAAGGAAAATTATATCGATTTTGCTCGTAGTCGCACTCGTGGTGGAGCTCCCAGACTACTCGCGAAATACTCGTGTTATGCATACGAAAAATAAAATTTGATTTTAGTTGCTTCATAGAACTTACAACGCGAAGGGTGCGTATACGATCGTACATTTTAATTATTAATAATGGAACTATCACCCTGAAGCGGTTTTTGAGTTGTTGGACTTGTATGAGAAGGAGCCTGTTATATGGAATCCGAAACATCCGCTGCATCGCAATCGGCTTGAGGTACGAGATGCTATCCATTTTCGAAAAAAGTCTCAAAAACGTTACTAAAACAATCACAAACACCTCATGAAGATACAGCGCTTTCGGTTCACACAGAACACAGATATTTTGCTTTAGCTCGTGGAGTATCACGAGTCATCACAAGTATTCACGAATGTTGCTAGCACAAGTATATACGAGTTACTACGAGTAATCTGGGAGGTTAAGCAAACATTCGCGAAATGATCGCGATTGCCTGCATTCGCGAACGTTCGCGAGTAGTCTGGGACCGGCTTAAGAGGTGCTAATATGGATTTATGTGCAAGTTTCATGCTTTTGCATGTAATGCCATCAATTCCCGGAGAAGAGTTTTGCTTAAAAGAATTTATTTGTTTTATAATTTCATTTCCATCAACAGGTTTTAATAACGGAGGTATTTATATCATCATTTGTTTGAGAACATACCTTCACATTTTTGATCTGGACTACATTACCATGAGTTTTGTTAATATTATTTTCAGTCTCAGTAGAACACTTCTTGGACAAAGCAATATTTAACATAATTGCGGAAATGATCGGTCATGTCACGTTTTAAGATGAAAGTATCATAAATCAAATTATTATTCAATTTCTTTTTTTACAAAAATGTGAAATATGCAAGTAGAAGAGGTGGTGGTTATTCTCGTTGGAGAATTAATAAGTGATGCAAAACCAAGCTGAGCTATTGATGCAAGATAATTGTTGATAATGTCGTCATCTAAATCCAAAATATTAATATTAAGATCTCCAACAATTATGTCAATTTGGGAATTCGTACAATTCACCGATAGGAAATCTAGGAATTCATCAATAAAAGTTTGTTTGTTAGAAGGCGGTCTGTAGACTGCGATAATTCTAAAAGATATATTGTTGACTCGCAAAGTTATAGTACTTAAAGATACATTAGATTTGTTTAATTTCACGTTTGCAGCCACTCCATTTAAACTGTTTTTAATATAAATCAAGATTCCATCATTCTTGTTAAAATTACCATGGTTATATGAAATAATGTAGCCCGGTATATTATATAAATTTAAATTGTTAACTTGCCAACATTCATTCAAGACAAATATATAGCAATAATTAAGTTTATAAGTTTCAATAACAGCTAGAAATTTATCAAAATTTTTGTTTACACTTCTAATATTGAAATGCATTACATTTAATACTTTATTAGGAATATTTATTTTTGAGCATAGGTTTTGTTGTTCTACAAACAATCCTCTCTCCAATGTATTATTTATAGATAGTTCCTGTAAAAACAAATCTTCATCAATTGTAATCATTGATAATAATTGATGAAAATATAGCAGTAAGAGAGAGGTTTGTATTTAACTTCGAATAATATACTTATAAAAGTAATGTACACAACAAATCGGCTTCGCTTCTAATTAAAAATACTTTACTGTTATCCGTTGCTCTTATAAAATATCTTCCCGTTCTTTGTCCATGTGTATTTGAAGTTCTTTTGTGTTTTATAGAATTTACCTAATCAATTATTGTGGCTATGTGATATTTGTAAAACAAAAATGTAGCTAGGAAAAATTTATAATAGGTATAACTAATTTTGGTGAAAAAAATTAGATTTAGAACATTTTATTTCTAGGAAAGGCAGAAAACTTCAATATATGTGTGAGCAATAATTTACATTTTGAAGCCAAGTATATTAATTTTTATTATTCAAATATGTTTTTGTTAATGTATTATTATTACTATTATTTAAATCGGTAGCACGTGTTTGGATAAAATATTCTCTATAAATCACCCATGTTCAGAGGTATATGTTTACCTTAAATTGAGTATTAAATACACATTTAGATAAATAACTGTTTTTATTATTACATTTTTTTAAGCTGCACCCTAGATAAAGTGTGAACAATTGCAATCATATGTTATATCTGTTCACATTATCGCAAGTGTACTGTAGTAGGTACATATTATAAATTACATTTTTCATAATTTTAAATAAATTTATAACATAACGTAATAGGGGCCTCATATTTCATAAATATTACAATGGTACAACTGATGGACATAAATTGATTAAAGCACAACAAACCCACACAATTTTATCTATAACTAAAGTATATTCACCTGATGATACTAATGAAATTGGTATTTGGTCCTGTAAAATGCGATACTTATTTTTGATAAATTCAATAACCCTTTCTACATGGATTCTAACATTTGTTAGTGATCGGGTTTCTTCAATTTCAATAGGATGTAGTTGATCTTTTCCTTTAGTAAATGCTGGAATTGATACTTTTGCTTGAAATATCTCCACATAGTCTTTAATTTTAAATCCTCGATCAGCTAAGATTACATCATTCGGAGTAAGATGTTTTAAAAATGAACTATTTATAGTAATATCTTTATCAGATGCTCTTCCACCCCACGCTTCACTAATATAAGCTATGCTGCCCTTGAGGAATAATTCCTATTAAGAATTTAATAGTGTAATGGTATTTGTAATTTGACCAGCATTGTGCTGCTGTTAATAAATTGGGAGGTTTTTCTATAAATATTTCAAAGCAATCTATAATAATGGTCGTTTTGCTATGAAACGATTTTTGGAAACAAGTTGGTACCGTTTTTTTTAAAACATCTCTGTCTGGCCAAAATACGGCATCTTTTAAATGTAAATACATCACATCTATAACATTTTGAAAATAAGTAGAAGCTGTTGTTGGGCTTATATTAAATCTATATGCTAAATCTTTAAAATCTAAATTTAAACGAAACTTCATAAAAGTAAGCAGAAGTTGCTGGAAAGTAGGAAGGACATTGTTATGGTGGTTTTGTAAAAATGGGTTTAATGATTCAAATACCACATTTAACACTTGAAAATTTTCCAAACCGGTATAATATTTAGTTTTCCCGTCATCGTTAATAAAACTTTCTAAAGACAAATTATCCACCTTCAATTTTAAAGCATTGAACTGTTCATTAATGAAATCATAATCTTCCATGATCTATCTTTTTCATGGTCATATCTGTCTGGCATCCTTTATTATTGTCTTTTTCTTCGTCTTCCAAATATTGTGATATACAAGGTTCCTCCAATAACTAATAATTTAATAAATTAACATACCTACTACTAGCAACCCAGTGAGACAAATGTCTCATTTAAAAATCTGGTGTGATACACTCACACAACTTCCTTTTACAGTGATCTTATAATTAGTCAAAAATTTGATTTTAAATTTTTAAGCATTTGTCAAAAATTTTCAAAAATTACAAATTTTACAAAACCGATACAAAATAGTGTTAGTTCAAGAGACAAATTTTCTCTAGAATTTTAAGGTGAATTCAAAAATGTAATAATATACCGGGTGTTTTATTTAAAATAGGAGTTAATAAAAAAAAATTGAAAAAAAAAACAAAAGAAACCTACTTTAGAAGTATTTAACTGGAAAATCACCTGTCTCACATCAATACACATTAAAAATGTAAGAAAAATGTAAAGTTTAAAAAAAATCGTTAGAGCCGTTTTTAAAAATCGAAAAAAACTGAAAAATCACAAGAGTAAACACCTACTTCCGGTTATGCGATTTTCTTCAAAAGCTTGCTGTCTCATCTACATAGTACACAAAACTTATATATGAAGTTGCAACGCCATACCTCTTTTCGTTTTTGAGATATTCTGTTCACAGACACACACACAGACAGACCAATGAAAAAAATCTGGTGTGATACACGCACACAACTTCCTTTTACAGTGTTCTTATAATTAGCCAAAAATTTGATTTAAAATTTTTAAGCATTTGTCAAAAATTTTCAAAATTACAAATTTTACAAAAACGGTACAAAATAGAGTGTCAGTTCAACAAACAAATTTACTCTAGAATTTTAAGCTAAATTCAAAAATGTAATAATATACCGGGTGTTGCACTTTAAATAGGAGTTAATACAAAAAATAGAAAAAAAAACAAAAGAAACCCATTTTAGCGGTATTCAACTGGAAAATCACTTATATCACGTCAATACACATTAAAAATGTAATAAAAATATAAAGTTTGAAAGAAATCGTTAGAGCCGTTTTTGAAAAAATCGAAAAAACTGAAAAATCGCAAGAGTAAACACCAGTTATGCAATTTTCTTCAAAAGCTTGCTGTCGCATCTACATAGTACACAAAACTTATATAAGAAGTTTCAACGCCATACGTCTTTTCGTTTTTGAGATATTCTGTTCACAGACACACAGACAGACAGACAGACCAATGGAAAAAAAATGTTTTTTGGGATCAGGGGACTCTAAAACGTGAAGATCTGTTGAAAACTCAATTTCGAATTTTTGGGGTGAATCCAATACTTCCTTTATTGTAAAAGGAAGTAAAAATATGTTTTTTTGGGTTCAGGGGACTCTAAAACGTGAAGATCTGTTGAAAACTCAATTTCGAATTTTTGGGGTGAATCCAATACTTCCTTTACTGTAAAAGGAAGTAAAAAAAACAAAAAAGACCGTTTTGCAAATAGAACGCGTATTCACCACACGTACGTATATGACGTCATTGTTGGTAGCAAACTACCAGTCGCATTCGCCTTGATAAAATTTGCCTAGAATCTAACCTAAAAAGTTAGAATTAGGATAATTAAGATAATAATTAGTGTCACGTGACTGAAATTCGGTTCTTGACCTGACATGACCATTCCAAACATATAACTTTCATAACTTTTTTCTCTATCTCTTACGGTTTGGCTGCTGAAACAGCGTCCCAGACAGAGCAGCGTCCTGGACGGACGGAAATCACGTGATTTCTCGAAAACCGGAAGTGTCACGTGACTGAAATTCGGTTCCTGTCCTGACATGACCATTCCAAACATATAACTTTCATAACTTTTTTCTCTATCTCTTACGGTTTGGCTGCTGAAACAGCGTCCCAGACAGACCAGCGTCCTGGACGGACGGAAATCACGTGATTTCTCGAAAACCGGAAGTGTCACGTGACTGAAATTCGGTTCCTGTCCTGACATGACCATTCCAAACATATAACTTTCATAACTTTTTTCTCTATCTCTTACGGTTTGGCTGCTGAAACAGCGTCCCAGACAGACACGTCTATTAGATAAAGGATTTGTAGAAGGATGATTTTGATTAATGTAAAATATGTACCTATAGTAACAATTATTCAGCTATTTGGTTAAAAGATTAAATGAGCCGTTTGTGATTATACAGTATTAGTATTACATTAATAAGCATACCTTTGTAACAGCGACATCATGTAATTTCTGTTTCTTACAACTACGTGAATCCACCGGTTTTTTGCGGCCAACATCAACTGGCTTCTTTAAATGGGGGCCGTTATTATAACCCATGTGTAAGCAGGGAATCCAGTCTGGGTTATTGATAGGTATCCTCTATATTCGCTGGCTTTCCTAAAACATTAATCCGTATTTGTATCAGCAACCTCTTGTACCTTTGGTGTAGAGCCTGATGCATTAGCGTACAATATAAAATAGAAGTAAGAGCATTAAATAAATTCCTATAGCATAATTTCTAAGTACATCAATAATAATGCCGCAATAGTATAATATAAAAAATAACCTGTAAAACCTACGTGAAATAAAATGCTTGCTACAAACTTTTGCATATTTTAACTTGCTTTCTGTTAAATCTTCCCGTTTTATAGCAGCTAACCACTTTTCCCTGCGAAGTTTCGACAATTCATTCTTCTGTTGCATAAATCGGAAGTTTTAACGCTGTAGGAATGCTAAAAAATGACACTCTATCGAGTTCTCCACGGCTTCCACACTTCACTTCTTCTTCTTTCTTCTGTTTATCCTAACACAACAAAATGCTGTCATTTATAATTTTAAAATCTATAAAACGTTTATTTAAGACTACAAAACAAGTATATCAGGCCTATACTCTTGACAGTTAAATGTTTGTGTGCCCTACGCCGCCATATTAGTTTGATGTGTGACGTCATTCTGGAATGAGCAATTGTTATCCTCACGATCACTTACCAGATTTGATGTTATTTTATTTTCACAACAAATTACGCGCACATCATCTACCTATAATCTTGTTTTTTAGTCTTTCTCCACAGCTTCTGTGAAACACATTTCCACAGTTAATACACACCACTATTGTTGGAACTTGTTTTTTTCTTACAACACTTAAAATTAATATCAGGAGGCACCTTATCTACATCTGAGGGCGCCATTTATAATATAAAATAAATAAACACTTAAATTGTAATAAAAGTAACCACATTAGAAAACAATAATTTTGATGAATAAAAGTCACAAGTAATAATTAAATTATATTGTTGAAATGTGTGATCTTGTTATTTTATATGATTAGGCAGATAAAATTGCAACAGTGGCAACTTTATATGTCTAATCAGATAAAGTACTACCTTTACCTATGATTTATCAAAGCTTTTACTTTGTGAATCAAGTCACATAAGTTGTCACTTTTATGATGTTTGAAATTAATACTTTTGCTCCAAATAACATATAGCATTTTTTCTTCAAACGTTTTTATAGCAAATTATTTACAACTTTGTGAACAAAATTCGAAGAAAATCACTTGATCTCGTCAGCGGCAGATAATATTATCTGCCGCTTGGCAATAAAGTGACAGTTTAGCATCATCAATCCAGCAGTATAATGCCATATTTTACTGCTGTTTGAAGAAAAACATATTTTATTTAGATTTACAAAATATAAAAACTTACAATAATTTTAAAAATTGATAACTTTCTAGTTTTTGAAATTATTTTTATATTTAAAGAAATGATAAATACCATGGTGTAAAGAATACAAGGTGAAACGCTCCCGGGATGGGCAGTCGTTCAGAAAATAGAGGGGAGATGTCAACCAATCCCCGATGGTCCTGCTCAGGAAATCCATCACGGCCGCGATCATGGTGTAACCATGGTTGCGATCGTATATGTTGCTGGCACTGTCAGTCGATGTCAAATTCGGGGTTAGCAGGTTACATTCTGCGTCAATCTGACACCAACTGACGCAAAACCTAACCTCGAATTTGACATCGACAGCGTCTTCAACAATACACTTCAGTACTACCAATCGTGCCATTTGTCGGACCATGTCCTATTGGTTGAATTTGAGGTCCGCCCACATGCTGCGGAACGTTACACCTTATATTCTTTACACCATGATAAATACATTATATACAATAGGTACACAACATTACAGCCAACTAAACAAATAAATGGTAAAATAATACAATATAGATTATTCTAACAGTTTGCATACTAAATTGTCTTCAACACAACCATCTTCTTGTTCAGATGATAGACTAGAACCTGATTCACCGCTGTCGTCTACTGTAATAATTATTTCTTCTGTCATGCATAATGTATTCCGACTCCTTTTTGTCGACGCTGCACATACATTCTTCCATTCTTGTACACTCACATTTCTGAATTTATTCTCTGCTAAAATTTGACGTCGTCTAATTTGATGTGTTATTTGCAGCAACATAGGTCTTTACTGACACCCATTTTTTCTCAATTGATTTTAGTTCTGGATGGTAAGGGGATATTCGTAGGACTACGTATGACCATATTCGGCTAGTAATTTCTCAACCATATAACTTTTATGTGTAGGTTTATGTAATTTTCTTTATCCATATAATTCTTTTTGTTTCATTCAACTTAATATAAATGTTTCTTACTAATAACCACTTTTGCATTTCTGCTTTTTCCAAACGAATGTTGGATTCGGCTCAGTACAGAAATTGTGAAACGATGCATTATTGATGACCAAAACGGATCTTTTTCAAGATTCGGCAATAATTTATTTTTCTTTCAGCCACTTGACATAATTCTGATGGGTCATTTCATCATGGTAATCGCCTTTCTTATAAGTCCTGATTTAAACATGAAGAATAATCGATCGTTGCCCTTTACTGACAGGGGATTTTAAACAGCTGATGGTGCCATCATCCTAACATTTAGAACAGTATGGGAGCAATGTAAGTACATTTCATCAGTGTACACAATATTTCGGCATTCCGTTTTATATTTTCTTAATACTTAATTCAACATGTTTTGCTGGAATTTCTCTCTTCTCTATCAGAACTTGCCTATTGTCGTGACATTTTCTTTATTGAAAACCCATTCTATGGACTAATCGCCTAAAGGAATATAACTTGTCGATTAAATTAACACCCCCCCCCCCCCTTCTTCATATAGATCGACACTTGATCTGGGGCTAGGTTTGGTAATTGGTTTTCTTGGATTGGTAAATTTTCTGCCACCACTTGGTTCAGCTTCTTTAATAATTCGCTTAACTGTATTTAGGCCAATACTGGCTACTTTAGCCACTCATTCTTGCAAACGACTAAAAGAAATTGCAGGAGCTCTACTTGATTCTTTCTTCATAAATTTGTAGTCGCTATTATTTCACGTCCTTGACAAATTAGTTTCTTAGGGTTACCCATAATGCAGACAGCTCTATAAATAATTAAAATTTCCTTAAGAAATTAGGTAGGTACCTTTCAAGTCAATATTTTATACTTACATGTAACTGTGAAAACAGCAATCGAAATCACAAATTAGTCCTTGTAAAGGGTTGATTATTAAAATGCAGGCAGGAAATCCAAAGAACTGTTTTTAGAATGTAGTATCGCATCAGGAAACATGTTTTGGTTTCGTCGCCGCAGCCAATACTGAGATTTACAGGCCTATTCTGTAACTCGTCGTTCGTTGACGGCGACTTTTCTAAAGGCGATCGTTAGCGACTTTCATAACGACAAACTCAACGAATTTGTTAGAAAAGTTATTCCGGATGCGCTGTCGTTGGGATGCTCGAAGCGCAACGGTGTGTTAGACGTTTTTGGGAAAGTTAGTATATCGTTCCCTACTTGATGCTAACTTCAGCTTATCATTTTAGCCCAAACTCACACGATTGTTTTGTGCTCACACGTTCACTTTGGCTTTGGTCACAAACGAGTTTAGTTGCAGTTGTTTTGTGCTCAAAATTTCCAGAAACCATGTGCTACGATGGAAGAGGTTAAGAAGAAGCGCGGTGCGAAAACCACTAGGCAACAATATGAGCTTTATTTGGAGGAATTACGAGGGAATGAGCCTTTTCGAACCATTAAATTTTCATCTGAAAATCCACATGTAATACAAGAAACTTGGGACCAGCTGACGAAATCGTTGAACAGCGTAGGGGGGCCTCAAAAAGTCGTGTCGTGTTGGAAAAAGGTAATTGCTGTCGATTGTTTGAAACAGTATTAGTTGACCGTAATGGAATTAAAAATATGGCAATATACCCATTTACTTCTTTAACGTAGGTTTTCTCTGACTGGAAGTCCAGCGTCCGCAAAAGGGCACGACTGATAAAAATTGCAGCAAGGCAAACTGGAGGAGGTCCACCGGAGAAGCCATTAACAGACCTCGAAACAAACTTACTAGACATAATTGGTACGATTACAGTTGATGGGATTCAAAATGTAGCCGAATTGGGAGTCGATAATATTAACGATAAGACAACGTTTATTTATAAACTTACATAAAATTCAACTCTAATAATCAATGTTATTAATGTAGTTTTCTGTGTTCTAGAAATACAACAATCAAAAGTGGACGCTCCAGCCCCTAAAACTAACGAATTATTGACCAACATAAATAATAATTTAGTCAGAATTATTGATACGCAAAAAAATCAGCAACTGCAATTGACTAACCTTTTGTAAATGCAGGAGAAACAGTATCAATTAAATTTATTAAAATTTAAATTGAAATATCCAAATATAGACGTAGATGAAACTGATTAAAAAAAGAATGTATATTTAAAGGAATTTATTAATAAAATAATTATAATTAGTAATTTTTGAGTTTGTTATGCAAAAAAGTTATTAATTAAAGTATTTCGAGCTGCTCGCCCTTCTCTAAAAAGATCTTGTTGTACTTCGTTATCTTCATCCCTTTCGTTTTCATATTCTAAAAAATAAAAGTAAGTTCCATGCACATTTTTTGTTAATTTAATTACCATATTCAATGTTAATATCAGGGTCGTTTCTATTTCGTATTCTTAATATATTATGAAGCACAGCACAACAATATATAATTTTTGCAGCCATTTGTGGGCGGTAATGTAGCGCTCGATCTTTATGCAAACATCGTAAATAGGCTTTTAATAGTCTAATGCATCGTTCAACTGAATTACGTACTACACAATGCCGTTGAGTATAACGACCTTCTGGCGTGTCCAAATTTGCTCCAACAATCGGTGTTAATAAAAATGGTTGCAATGGATACCCAGAATCGCCCAACAACCAAGTTGTTCGATCAGTATTCTCGGTAAAATTTCTTTGCAGCACTTCCTTAATATTGCTAACCATCCAAATTGCCGAATCATGAACTAAACCAGGATACCTGGCATTGATGGCTAAAATCTTCAAATTTGCGTCACAAATCTAAAATAATTGTCTCGTGCGCATGCGTGAGAATTCGAACTCCGCCTTTAGAAGCGAATTTTAAACTTGATCACTTCCCCATTGGGCGGACGACGCCGCCGCGCTTGCGCACAGCTCACCATTATACATTGAAGAGTTGGTTGTCTGTCTCACTTGCTTTGTGAGTTTCCCACTCATAGCCGCTAGCAATATAGTAAGTATTACATATATGGGTCTAATGTAGAAGCCTTGGTTATCAAACTTTACGTACATTCCTAGGTTATTGAGGTAAAAAACAAGAAAGGCTGCTATCTTTTAAATTTTTTTTTTGCAAAACCCAAAATAACCAAAAAATCACAACCAAGGTTTCGAGATCTATCCTTTTCATATGTGTTCCGAGTTTGAAGGAGAAACTTGAAAGCATAAGCAAGAACCGATTATTTACACAAAGATCTGGAAACGTGTGAATCTTAACGAAGTTAAATAATTATCTGAAAGATTTGAATGTAAGTTTTTAATATTAATTTTCCATTGTTCAGTTGTAAATATTAATATTGTTGATTAAATCTTCATTTTAATTATTAATAGTTGAGGTTAAGAGGCAAGGCAGCCATTTTGGTATAGGAAAAAACTTCACATTTAGATCAAAAATATATTTCGGCTCGTATGAGTCTGCTTAAGTTTGATATTACAATTATTTACATTTGAATTCCTGTTGATATGAAAAGCAACTCATAACTCCCAAGGGGTTTTTCAATTCTTTCTCTCTCAAACTCACGGTAACCATGCAACTACAAACAACGTCTTAGCAACCATATATTCAGGCAATCCTTGATGTTACTTACAGATTCTTATTTTAAATATGCTACTAAATAAAATATTGTATGCACCACGGGAGATATTCGTGTTGTTTGCCTTCGGTTGACTTACCTATGTTGACCTCGAGGAAAAACATATTCATATCTTCCTTAGTGCATAAATATCTGTTAATTACATGATTTTAATTCTTAAATTGTGGTGGCAAGAGACACAACTTAAGAATTAAAATCATACTTAATTAAAAATCTTATTAACAAGATTTCAGATGTAGGTAAATAACTGTAAGATCAAAGTGAAGAAGGCTCATATGAGTCGAAATATACTCACCGGCACGAAAAACGGGCCACCTAAGTTTTTTTTTTAAAACGCAAAATTTTAGCGTTTTATAAATAAATACTTAAAACTATTGTCTAAAAACAAACAAAACTTGTTTTGATTAATTTTAAATTATTAATTGTTTATTTAAAGTAAAAATACTGCTCTCAAGACAAAATGAAAAAGTCAAAAACAACATTTCTTATGGCAAAGTTTTTCAATAGCGTGTATTGTCTCCACGTGCATTAACAATGGCTCGCATTCTTCGGGGCTTCCCTAAAATTAAATGTCTAATGTTTTCCTGCGGAATAAGTTCCAATTCTCTAAAAGTGCTTCCCGCAACTCATTCAAAGTCAAAGGACCAAGGATGTCCCAAACATGTTCAATGGGCCACTATATAACATGGATGTTAACTTCATCCAAATATTGTTGAGTGACTCTTGCAATGTGAGCTCTTGCATCATCATGCATCAAGAGAAAGTTATCTCCGACAAAAGGAGCATATGGAGCAACAAAATCTTGAAGAATCTCATTAACATAGCGGACAGGGAGCTTCCTGGAACGATTGTACAACTCTGTATGTGCCGTTAAACAAATTCCAGCCCAAACCATAACTGAACCTCCTTGGTAGCTGACTCTAGGACTAAGGTACATTCAGCAAATCGCTCTCCTGGTCTTCGCCATATTCTTTCACGGCCATCGTGAGATCGCAGAGAAAACCTAGACTCGTCTGTGAATAAAACTTGCCTCCATTTGTTTTCTCCCCAGTTTATGTGATTCCTGGCAAATTGAAGTCGTGCTACATGATGACGCCTGAGAAGTTCTGGACCTGTAGCAGGTCTGCGGCTGGTAAGATTTCTTTTTCCAAGTCTTCGTTTAACTGTCTGCTCACTTACGTTTACATCCCGGATATGATGGAGACGATTTATGATTTCTATAGCTGTAGAACGACGATTTCGCAAACTTTGTAACGTGATAAAGCTGTCATCATGGGCGTTAGTTTGTCATCGAGGGCCAGTTCCAGGTCATCTTGTGTTGGCACCAATCTCCAACAAACGTGTATGAACTCGTTGCACAGTACTTCTGGATATTCCATATGGCAAAGCCACAAATTGTTGACTTCTTCCGTCATGAAGTAATGCAACAATAGCAGCCGCTGTTTTTAGGGTTTACAACCATCACTGTGACCGCTAACAAATTAATCTCGCTTTAGTTTGTGTTTGGCATTTGTTAATTTCGTCACAACAGTAAAAACAATTGAATATGCCAAGATAACTTTGCACAAATGCAATAATTTCTGCGGCCATTATTTTTACCCGAATGCAACGCATTAGTCCAAGAGCCAGCAACGGATTTCTTACAGTATTTTTAACAAGTGCGTAACTGTTATGGAAGGTCCTTATGAATATACTGAGAAGGGAACTCGATGTCTTTAGCCCCCTTGCGTCCTTCAAGGGTGGGAAAAAAGTAATGTGTCAAAACTGACACAAAACCTATGAATAATATGTTGGCAACACTGTAAGTCTATGTCAAATTCGAGGTTAGCAGGTTAGGTTTTGCGTCATTCTGTGTCAAAATTGACGAAAAACCTAACCTGACCTCAAAATTTGACATAGACACAGTGCCACCAACATATTCAAACGTTTGAATTTCCACAGCCCGCTGAGGATCAGTTTTTTTACTGTAAATGGTTAAATTTATTTTGAATTTTTTTTTTTTTATTAATGTTTATTTCTATTTGCAATCTGTAATTGTTTACAATAAGCAAAACATATGTTAGAGACTAATAAATGACATGAAAACAATGACATGAGGTTGCAATCCAATGATTTACAACACAGAAGTAACTTATAAACTACATGTTTTCTTTATAACACAAGTAACTATATTGTATACTTTACATTAAAATCTATATGGCAAGTTCAAAGGTTTATATCTATTTAATCTATGCATATGAGCACTATTATCTAATAAGTTTAGGACCAATGGATTTGAATGAGATTCTATATTACTTAGATACTTTTCACTGCATTTAACAATCACGTCTTTGACCGAATCCACTTTTAAGTCACTCAGAATGTCCACATTACGCACAAAATAGGGAGCATCGCACATTGCACGTAAAACTTTGGATTGGGACCTTTCCATTATTTGGATGTTGGAGTTTGCTGCTGTTCCCCACAGTTGGATACCATATGACCATATAGATTTGAACGCTGCATTGTAGACAAGCTTGTTTGAGAGGGATAGTTTCGATCTTCTTCCAAGTAGCCAATAGTGTTTTCTAAACTTATCTCCGAGTTGTTTACGCTTCTTCCAAATGTGGGTCCTCCACGTCAGGCCCCCTATCCAAATGCATACCAAAGTATTTTATTTCCGTCACTTGTGTTAGCGGTATATTATTAATGTATACTGGCGGTGTAATACCCTTGTGTTTTGTAAAAGTAATGTGAAATGATTATGCTTCATTTAACTTTACACGCCATTTTTTTGTCCACTGCGCGACTTCATCTAGACTCTGTTGTAGGCTATTTGCAGCTGTTACTGGATCATTGTGCTCTACCATAATGACTTTGTCATCAGCAAAAGTTGCAGTAAAAGAATGTTGATTTATAGGCATGTCTGCTGTATAGATTAGATATAATAGCGGACCAAGGACGCTACCCTGGGGTACTCCCGATTTTATTGGATGAAGAGCGGTCAAGTATTGACCAAATTTTACTTGGAAGCATCTTTCTGACAAGTAAGACTCTAAGATAACAAATACAGCGTAGGGGAGGCATTTCTTCAACTTGAAAGGTAGGCCTGTATGCCATACCTTATCAAACGCCTGGCTGTCATCGAGAAATATAGCTGTACAATATTTTTTTTTCCTCGAAAGCTTGGTTAATAGCATCTACAACTCTATGTACTTGTTGAATGGTAGAATGACCTTTTCTAAAACCAAACTGGTAGTCTGGGATGATGGCATTTTCCTCTGTTATTGGGGTTAGTCTCTTGATTAACAGTTTTTCCAGTAGTTTTCCTAATATAGGTAACAAGCTAATTGGTCTGTAGGAGTTTATTTCATGTGGAGGTTTACCAGGCTTGGGAATCATAATCACCTGGGCAACCTTCCACTGTGCTGGAAAGTATCCCAGTCTCAGTACGGCATTGTTATCATTACGAAACCTTTACGCGGCAGTTCCTTAATTAATTGACCTGTAATTTGGTTATAGCCGGGAGATTTTTTGGGGTTTAGATTGTATCTTATGTTTTTAACTTCTGGTACAGTGAAAAGTTCCATATGCGGAATGAGCTGGTGAGGTGCTTCCAAGAAGTTCTGTATTTCTCTTTCTTCATCATTAGTAATCTGGGATGGAATTGGTTGAAGAGCGTCCTCTAAATGTTGTGCAAAGAGATCGCCTTTTTCTATTTTTGTGCGGGCCCATGAATCATTATCCTTCTGCAGTGGAGGAATTGGTTGATTTTGACATTTTATATTTTTAGTCGTTTTCCAGTAGTTTGTGTCTTCTGTTGCACTCATGTTTGCAATATATTCATTAAAGCTCTCGTTTTTTAGCCTCCTGATCAGCTCTTTCAGTTCCATTGATGCTTGATTATAGCGTCGTTTGTCCAAAGGATACCTTGTATTTTGCCAGACTCTCCTAAGCCGCCTTTTTTCTGCAATTTTTCTTTTGACAGCTATTCGACAAAGTTCTTGTTCCCTCTTGCTTGAGATTTTGGGTGTTGCTTCCCAAGCTGCCTCTTGAATTATTTTGGTGAATTGTTGGACGGCTGTTTCAATTTCCTCATTTGTTTGTAGAGATTTTCATTTTCAATTGGTGGTGAACAAAGTGCCTGCAGTAGCACCAGTTTGTGCTTTTATTGTGTAGTCGTACTGGTCTCTCTTTTTCCATAATTTTAGCACTCACAATTGCAATTATCGGGCTGTGGTCCGAAGATAAGTCGTAACATGACGTTGCCTTGAGATAACCTGTAGCAATACCTTTTATCACAAAGAAGTCAAGCAGGTCTGGTATTTTGTTAAGATCTGTTGGCCAATATGTGGGTTCATAGGT
Organism: Agriotes lineatus; assembly: GCA_940337035.1. Lineage (NCBI taxonomy): Eukaryota > Metazoa > Arthropoda > Insecta > Coleoptera > Elateridae > Agriotes > Agriotes lineatus. The sequence continues at coordinate 7,400 of CALNHX010002930.1, read as the reverse complement.
TGATAAATGCCCTAGATGTAGGGTATAACACCTTACCTCTACCAGGTGGGGAGATACGAGAACCCCATAGAGTATTCTTAGCATTGTAATCACCACCCGCTAAGAAGCGATTCCCTAATGATTTGAAATGTTCAATAAAACCTTGCTTGTTGGTTGGATTATTCGGAGGACAGTATGCAGCTGATAGAACTAACGGTCCATACCAATCTTCTAATTTATGCGAATCTGGGGTAAACTTACCACCTGTGAAAGCTTCTGTCAATTTTTTTACTTACATAAGATATGTTTACCTTTAACATAGCAAAGCGCCAGACTTGTTATACTTTTTTCTTATTTTTTTCCATCCTTCAAGGACGCAAGGAGGCTAACCCCACCATTGCAGGCTTACCCGACTTCGGGTTTCCTTCTCAGTATATTCAAAGGGACCTTCCATAACAGTTACACCCTTGTTAAAAATACTGAAAGCACACCCGTTGCTAGCTCTTGGATTACATACTTAAAACGGTGTAAACAAACAATTTTAAAACAAATTGAAAGCAGTTTTTTGTTACAATCGATTCTAAACAGATTAGGAAAGAAGTTAAATTTTAAAACTTTAGTGTTTTTTATGTTATAATTATAAAAAAAAAACACCATTTACTTAAAAAGTTGGGTGGCCCGTTTTACGTGCCGGTGAGTGTATATTTTTTTTATCTAAATTGAAGTTTTTCTTATACCACAATGGCTGCTTCTTAACCACTATTAATTTATAATATTGATATTTTAGAAACAGCTTTAATCTTTGCTCTTTACAGTTGAGAAATGAAAAGCCAATTTAAGTGGCTTCGGGTTTAATATACCTACAGCAGAACCATTCTAGCCTTGCGGGTGGCAAAAACCAGAACTAATATTGGAATTTAGTAATTTCTAATCCTCATATTGATAACAGTTTTTGACATCTATCAAACTAACATTAACTTGTTAAACTGATTTAGATAAAACGACGAGATACATCAGTGGCGTACACAAGACTTTTATATTTAAGTAATTATGCTAGACAATAGAGTTTGTGCACAATAAAGCAACAAACACGGTTGTAATAACAGTGAATTCCTTGCGATGCGATGCTTAAAACTAAATTCCTCAAATAATTGAAAACCTACATCACAGATTGCAATATGAAGACAAATTTTACTAATTTCTGCAATCGCCGCTGCTGATTTTTAGAGTTACCTTGACCGCAAAGCTAGAATGGTTCTGCTGTACAAAGATGTCCAAGAGTTACCAATATCGTTTAATTATTTAAACTAAATTATACAACAAACCTTACATTTGGAAAACGCAGATAATTAAACTAGAACTTTTTAAAATTCACTTTATTAGAAAATAATAAGCATTCGATTTCTAGCATATAAGAACAACAATTAAAGAAGTAAATATTTTGCAAATTACACAATTTCATACAATTTCAAATTAATTTGTTTCTGCTGCTTGCTTTTATTGTATCCAGCTTATTTTGGTTATTTTGACGTTTTGAAGATAATGTAGCACAGAATAAGGAATATAAGTTTGAAAAAAAACGACATTACAAAACAGTTAAAGAGAACGAACCATTAAAACTAGTTATGCAATAAATTGCTCTATTTGTTGTACATAATCGTTTTACGTTGCCACATTTATTTCACCTAGAAGAAATAGTAAATAGTAGAACGGCGATGGATTATAATTTTATTTAGTACGATATCTAATATAATACAACATATGAATGACCATTTCTTCAAAGCAAATTATAATAATCCATAGACATACTGATGCGCTGCAACGGCACTTCGCAGAGCTTCCGGTTTCATGTACACAAAATCTTTATTAATATTTGCAATGTCCCTCAGTCCACATGCACCTACAACTACATGGTTTTTGCTCCTTACTTTATTGTGCTATTATAAGCTACTCGCACGAGCAAAAATCTACAGCAACGCCACTACTTCCCCATGCGCTGGATCGACCACTCCTGCTGGCAGAGCGGGCACCGGTTGTTCTGCTTCACCCACAGCGACATGCAGCAATAGTGGAACGAGTGGTTGCACTCGCCCCACACCACGACGCAGTCCTGCTTGCCGTAGAAGTCCTTCTTGCTCTCGGCCTGGCACCGCAGGCAGGCGTCCATCACCTGCACCCTGCAGATCGCGCAGGTGTCGCACTCCACGTCCCAGCTCCACATCGCCACGGCGTTCCACTTCTTAAGGGCGAACATTTTCTCGGATTTTGCATTTTCGCCGTCCGCTCGATCAACAACTTCACTGTCGTCCGCCATCATTGGTTAGATCGGTAGTGGGTTTGAACTACTTGGTTGCAATTGAGCGACTCTTAATTCGTCCTAGTGCTGGTTGGGCTTGTTGCAATGTGGTACATATTTGTTTTTTGTATATCAAAATGGTAGCCGTAAACTACAGGATTACCTATTTTGGTTGAGAATGCATTCCCAGAATGAGGTTGTATAATTTGCCTTTCGTAGTCGGTCAAATATGTGATCATCTGAACTACAATTTTGAGCTACAGTAGCATTGGCTGTCAAATTTGCAGGCAAATATAGACTACCTATATTCATATACAGCCATTGCTAAAACTGTTAGAAGTTAAAGTGTGTAGTTATTTCGTATTTAACAATCTCTAATGCTAGTAATTTGTAGAAATCATACAATTAGTACTTGTGTAAAGCAGAACAATCGTGGAATTGTTTGCAAGGATCGAGGTTAGTGGTGGTGCTTGGTGACAAGCATTATTTATTATTTTTCCCCATTAAGCAATGCGATAATCAGCGAATAGTTTGTTTGTTTGTCTGATTTCCACATGATTCAGAGCAGGGTATGAGATTGCTTAATTTTAACAGGATAAAACTAAAATTAAAAATTTTCCAAAATTTATGGTTAAGTTGATGTCTTCATAGTAATGTCAGTCTTCAGTTAGAAAAGTAAACTACCTAGTATTTCTGCCATCAGTAGACCTCGCCCATATTATAAGATAAGCACTGAAATAAAATTTGCCCCTCAGACATATCCCTCTCTGGAATTGTTAGGTAGATACTGACTGTGGGGTATCACTTATGAGTAAGAGGTAGATACTGACTGTGGGGTATCACTTATGAGTAAGAGGGAATTGTCTTCTGTGAAAATGATCAAAATCGTTTGGAGCCATTATTGAGAAAAATAATTGTTCTTTTTTGGGGTATTTTGACCTGGCACTGAATGATGGAACGTAGTGAAACTAAAGCCTGATCTTATCGTTCTAAAGCATATCACATACATTCATAGATACATAGACGGATATGAATTTTTGTCCAGTCGTTTCGAAAGGCCTCACACTTCAGTCGGTCAAAAAAACATAAACCATAGGAAAGCATCATTCTAGATAATGATCTGGAGAAAATAAAAGTAGACTTTAGTTTAATTCATCAACATATGAAGTATTATGTAGATAGTTTGTTAGTTTCTGTAAATAGTATTAATACCCATTATGATGTGTTAGTGTTATGGCACCTTGCAAGCTCGTAACATTAACAGCATACTCATTGCAAACTATAATAATTTTTAATCAGAATGGTTGTTTAATAATATATGTAAACAAAAACATTATAGTTATGTTAACGAACAAGCTTAAATGATATTGCTGACCATAATCCAGTTTTTCAAAATGTATCCTTTAATAAGAAATAAAGCAGGGGGTACTATTGTGCTACCCAATCAAAAGTATCGAGTAACTATTTGGGAAAAGTGGTAAACACATTAGTGGAAAAAAATGGTGTTTAAAGTAAATCTATAAAGTGACCTATGAAATATATTCCCCATTGTGTTACACACGTTAATCGCCGCAATACAAATTCAGAAATGGGTCTCAAGGGCCAACTACGTAGAAGAAACAATAACATATCTAATATTGAAACGCCTATAAATACGCAGCCAAATACGCTATCCAAGGGGTAAATGTGTTGTTGGGTATAGGAGGCCACGTGCATTAGGCAAAGCATGTAAAGTTACGCACAATGAGAAGCTACCGTGAATCACACGGCCACGAAAACTTTTCAACGTGAGATGCAAGTTAGCATCACACGGCGCTGTAAATAAAAAGATAGAGATGCACGTTAGCTTCACGTGGCGATTAAAGTGTTAATATGTACAGTTGGCATAACACGTTGAACTTAATTATGTATAAATAATCCGCAGAATAATATGCAGAACAATTTCTTTATACAAGCGTAAATCTGCCTTTTATTCGTTGTCAATTTTCTTTCATACTTTGATTCTCAATCAGATTCACCAAGGGTTATGATAATTGGAGGAATTTTATCAATAGGAGACGTTTTATGTTTTTTCTCCAAATAACTGGTGTACAGTACCATCCATAAATCCCTGATCTTACCAGTGCATGCAGAACATGAAGTTATGTGCTTGTTATATTAATTCTTACATAATCGCCATGACAATAGTATGGGGGTAATCTAAGAACTTTATATTCATTGTTTTCTAAGATGGTGTCTATTATGTACGTCTTCCTGTTTGTCAGTAAAGGTGCCACAGTTGTTTTTTCGTCGATTTGTTGTAAGCAATATTACGTTGAATCAACCATTCGTGCATTTGCTTTATGGTGTTTGAAAATACCAGTTCATTATGTAAAGGCACGGAGTGGTAAGCGGCAGAGTACATTACAATTATAAATTTTTTGTTGGCTTTGGACAATGCAGAAATGAGTTGATTCGTCGCCCATTTTTTAAAGATATCAGTATACATAGTTTTATGGTAGTCCCGGTCACTATTGTCATAGTCTAAAAGTAAGTGTTGTGTATCCGTGTTAGCTGTAGCTTTCATACACTCAGCATTGCTTGGGACTGCCATGTTGGATAATTCAAGTCTCGTCCAACTAGATAAAATGTACTTCCTCTGGTGAATTTTAATATTGCAAATATCGATTTTATTATACTCCATAATGTACCTCGTGACCCCTTATATTCCAGTTCCAGTTCTTGCTATTGTGCTGTTATTTTTATAACAAATGCCCAAAAAGCATCATTATGTACAAGTGCAGAGTTTGCCGATTGCGGTAATCTGCACGAGTCCACGTAACCTCTTTTGGCATGTGTTATAAACGGTTTTCCTGCAACTGTGAAAATTGAAGAAATGATCAGAACATGACCGGTGATCGGTGTTTACAAAAATTAAGACCGTACTGTATCAAGTTGCTTCATCGTTTTGAGTGCCATAATGCAACGGCTTGTGTTGTGCGGTGACTAGAATTACCTGCAAGAAAAATTTATTCTGATAGTGATGGTTATTGCACACTACTAGAAATTTGTGAAGCTGTCCATGAAGTCATAGGTGCATTATTGTTCACAAAGTTCTCATGGGTTCAAGTGAAAGGACTTGAAAGATGTGCAACCTGCCGTACTGCACGTGAAATAATTGATTTATTGGGAAAACCATTTTTGGACCGCATTGTCCCCTTAAAAGCCAAGGGGGCCGCTAAGATCATGCGATTTAACGCCGTGCGACTTTTCTATAGGGTTTTTTGAAATCTGGTCTATGCGAATAACCCTCGAACAATTCCTGAGCTCTATGCCGATATCCAACGCCTAATTACTGAGATAGAGCCGCAACTGTAAGAAAACGCCATATATAATTTGCGTCCAGAGTTGCAAGGGCCATTTGAAGAATATTTTATTCCATCATTAATCGGAACAGGTCTACTTTAAAATTAAAAATTGCGTTCTTATTGAAACACCCTTTAGTTGCGCTTTAAGAATGTTGATACTGAGGGTGATGTTAATGTGTCATCTTCGTATGATGGGAATGTTTTAAGTATAGGCCTTGGGAATGTTTTAAGTATAGGCCTTATTGTTAATAATTGCAGTAATTGTGTAATAAATATTTTGTTATAGTATTGACTGTACGTTGCACGCCAATATTTATGTAATAGCTACTGTTTTGCTAAATTATTCCTGTTTATTCAAATCAAAACCTTTTAAATAAAATATTTTCCGCAATTTAAATTTATTTAATCAAACTATTTATTTTAATAGCTTCGGTAATAGAACAATCTCTCTTATCTTAGGTAGGTTCTTCTACTGAAAAACTATCAAAATACTTGTAAAAATTGTTTGGTTAATGAAAAGTTATTTCAGAATTATTTGAAAACTCAATTGTCACTGTCAAACTATTAATATGACATTTAAGCTGAATTGATATTCAATCATCACAATAATTAATATTGTTTGTCTTTTAATTGTAACTTTGACAGTTGTGAAAACAAAAAGCACATGTGCTTTTTGCGAAAGTAAAGCTCACTGTTTCTGGTAATTGAATTCTTTCCAACTGTTATAGGAAAATTTTTATTTAATTTATAATTCCAATGCTCTTGTTCTGTTCTGTCTCTGTGGTTAATAAGTTATAAAATCCTGTATTAAAAATTTTATATACACCGCCATAGGATACCTCAATAGAAGGGATTATAAAATGCACATTTGACACACAGATACTGTTCGTATAATTTCCGTTTTTATGAGAGCGTGGATAAATTGCTTGTTCCACTTCCTTCAATATTTTTTTTTGTATTTCGTATTTAAGTTACTGATATGACTGCGACAGTATTAGCATCAGTTGCAGTTTTAATCTTAAATTTTGGAGAAATGTTAATTTCCGTTTTGTACATTTAAAAAAAAGCATCACAGCCTGCTCTGAATCATGTTGAAATCGTATAGTTTTCTAACGGTTGTTTGAAAAAAAATTCTCTTTGCAGTATGCCCTGAAATTTAAACGTGTGTTCTCACTTGTCTCACATTATAAGCTGAAACTGTGTTCTTGGTAGAGGTTAGACAATATTATTGAAAGAATTTTCAAGCTTTTTGACGTTTAATATTTTCAGAATGAAGCTGCAACGTGCAGCTACAAGATAAGTGTAATATTAGCCATTCATAGGTGAATTGGCCTCCATAGTGTACTTTTGATGTAAATGATTCGTATGAAACAATATTTAAAAACACTAAGAAGTACAATTGTGAATAAAGTTAAAATTTCCTGATGTGTACGTCTCTAGACTTAATACTGTTTATCTGTCGTAATATTTTATTTTGTTATTACATACTCTATTAACTTCTGTTGTATTACCCCAGCAATAGGCGATAGATAACATAATTCGCATTCGATTTAGTCTGCAGTTTCCTATGTGAAAATTCCAATTTAAGCTGACATCTATGATTACTCTTAAGAATCTTGTGACAATTTGCTACCGCAATACAACAGAACAATTTTGTTACTACTTAAGTTAGCTGTATTTTTTACATACTAAACCTTCATTTGTTTCTCAGCACAACGCACTATGAAATTAGAAGTATTCACATCAGCTGCCGACTCTCCAGCAGTTATTGCCATGCC